>JAGVVM010008534.1:0-15800 GCA_019149425.1 Psidium friedrichsthalianum
GTGTATTGTTTGGGGTATTTTTTGTTTTTTTTTCCTTCATATTTCTCTATGATTTTTTGAAATACAGGTGCAAGTTCACATGTAAGTACCACGTACAGATTGTGTAGAGTATAATTTATGAACTACATGTATATTTTTTAACATATATTTTTTTAACATGTATTGTTGATTGGATCAATATTAATTATCATGGTATGTAATTTTGTGACTAATAGCCCCTATCGTTAAATCGAAAATTATGTTTAAATTATAAAAAAATTTGAAATATAAAGTTTAATAAATAATGGTTTATAAAGTAATGGTATGTCTCCTTTTTTAATTAGTAGTCATACTCCCAAGAAAGTTTACATGTACAACAACATATGGTTGAGAATTGAGTAATTCAAGTGTTTTCATACATCCAAAGGTGGTTAATTAATGAAGATTAAAATATATTCTCATGGCCACTATAATATTAGAGAGTTTACACATCACATATCATGTATTTTATCCAAAGGTGATTATATGATGATGTATGTAACTCTTAAGGCAAATTCTTTTTATAAAGTCGTCTTTGTGTAAATGACAACTCTATTAAAATTGAGGTTCATATTGGTTCAAATTTTAAGAAATTCAAAGAGGATTTTCTATTTGTGATATATTTGTTGAATATTTATATTGCTCTTATTAAGTATAAGCCCGCAGAACTCACTGACATTGGTGAGAAACCCTAGAAAGCACTTGTGTTGCTTGGAAAAAGAGCAAAAGATATACTTACTTTAAAGCGATCCATTTAGGAACACTTGAAAAGTGTTTTGCCAGTTGATTGCATTGTTAGATAAATGAAATAATCCTTGGAGGCTTGGAACCATGTCTCGTCTAATGTTGAGAGTGGGACACATCTGCAATGATCTTTAACATCAAGTATGATGATTTTGGTAGGTTCAAAGATAACATCTTAAAGATGGTAGAATTGCATATTAAAGGTTTAGAAATCATCTCATAAAGGAACTTATGAAACCACCGGTCATTTTGACATTGTGGGTTCAATGAAAGCATCCTTTAAAAAGGATGGTAATTTACTACTTCTTTTTTAGAAGAACGGTCACATTAAGAGAGACTGCGACAAGAATACAACTTCGTTCTCTAAGCGTGACCCTAAAGATAATAATTCTTTAGTATTGGTTTGTGAATCTACTCTAGCAAAAGCCTCATCTTGTTTGTGGTGCTAGATAGTGGTGCAACAAATTATGTTGCTTTTACCATATAAGGATTCATAAACTGAAAAGATACCAAATCAAGATAAATCAAGCTCACTAGAAAACACAACAATAAAAGTCGACATTGCATTCGTAGGAATGTCATTTTGGATTCTGGTTTTAATTTGACATTAAGAAACATATTTTTATGTACTTTCCTTAAAGAGGGACTTTTTCTATATAAAGTCTGGACTTGTGTAGCTACTCTTTTGAAATAAGGAACATTAGTATTTCTTTGTTCTTTGATTCAAACAAGTTGATGCTGCTGTATGTCTAATGGATTGTACATATTCTATTTAATTCCCAATGATATATACATCGCTTATACAACTAAAAAATTGTTTCTAAAAAACTTCTACCTAAGGAACAATTTACGCATTATGATATAAAACTCTTGGTCACAAATTTAAGGAAGAATGAAAAGACTGATAAAGGGAAACATGTTGCCCACTCTTACAAGTGACCTTGTCACATTCGTAGATTGTTGTAGAGGTAAGATGACTATTATAAAGAATATAGCTACAGTCTGCAGTTATAACTTATTGAAGATTATTCACATTGATATAAGTGGACCCTATATGGCAATATTGTGTAAAAATTTTATTTCATCACATTTAATTGACAATTTTTTCTCTATATGATTATCTATACTTGATTAAAAAAAAAGTCAGGGTTTGTTCATGATATTTCCGACTACAGTTAAGAAATAGTTGTGAAAATTATAAAGGTTATCAAATTTGATTGAGGTAGTGAGTATTATGGTTGATATGGCGATATTGGATAGCTTAAAGAGCCACTCGCTAACTACTTAGAGGATTTTGGGATTGTAGCTCTTAAACCTGGGAGTCTTGGAAAGAACGATGTGGCTGAAAGGCATAATCACACCTTATAAATATGATGAGAAGTGTGATAGTAAAACCAACTCACCTAGTTTTTCTGTGGGATGCAGCTGTGCTAGTGACCCTTTACATTGTGAATGTGTTTCTACCAAAGTTGTCCCATTTACTTTTTTTGAGTTATGGACTAGATATAAACCTAATTTGAACCATACTAAGGCTTAGGATTGTCTTGCAGAAGTGAAATTGTATAATCCAACATTAAGTAATTTGAAATCTAGAACCATTTAGTTTGCTTCATGTGTTACATATATCATTTGAAGGGGAATTGATTCTATGATTCTAATGGAGGTTCGAGAATTGTGGAATCAAGATAGCTAAGGGCGCGCTATGACAAAACCATTGTTCCAGAAATAATTTCTGGAACAGAAATAGATTTTGCTATTTCTGCCAGAAACAAATTTTTTGTTTTAGTTTTGGGCAAAATCTATTTCTGGAACAGATTTTTGTTCCAGAATAGAAAAACAGATTTGTGTTGTCAAACGAATTTCTATTCCTAAACCTATTTCTGGAATAGGTTTAGAAAGAAATAGAGAAACAGAAACGTTCTCATGCGCGCCCTAAGTGGTGAAATTTGATGTGGTTGAATAAGGTAGCACTCACAGGCTATTAAAGATAACGGTACAGTGGGGATTACTTTGTCATTTCTTCTTTGCCTATACAAATGATCGTAGAGTCTCCCACCTGCAGACTGAGTTTGTTGGGGTTCGGGATCGTGTTATTGACACAGTTCCTGCTGAAGTTCATCAAATCCCACAAGTAGAGACGATCAGCTATATCACTGCACTATATAGTCTATTTAGGAGAGCATGACTACGATATCGGCTATGCAGTTTATTCAGCAACTTATATAGATGTTGTTTCTTGTCTTTAATTAGATCTGTGAATGGATGCAATGAAAGACGAGACACAGTCTATAAAACATAATGGTGTTTGAAAGCTCATTCACATAACTAAAGGTCACAAGCTCATCGACTGTAGTTGGGTGGTTGTAAGACTAAAAAAGGGGTTTCAAAGGAAAGATTGAGAAGTTTAAAACTAGATTGGTAGCGAAATGTTACATTCAGAGAGAGATTGAGAGTAGACTGTAAAGTAAATTTTTCACCGATCTCTCCTAAAGATCCTTTCATAATCATCATGGTATCGATAGCTCATTAAGATATAGAGATTTTTCCAAGATGAATGTTAAAACTTCTTGTCTGGATGGAGATATTGATAGGAAAGTCTATAAAGTATTACCCAAGGTTTGGCAGAAAAATAATTTAGGTAAGCTTGTGTGTAGAGAAAGAGAAATCTCATATAAATACCGTATAATAAGGTTTAATCTTATTCATGGGGATTCTAGACTAAAAATTCTTTTTATGGGCTAAAGTAAGCTTTTAGACAATGGTACTTGAATTTTCATAGTGTTGATGCTTTATTCGGTTATGTCAAGAACAAAGTAAATTAGTGGTATACTATAGGTCAGTGGGAGGAAATTTATTTTCCTCGTGTTTTATGTTGATGATATCTTACTTGAGAGCAGTTTTCTTGAATTATTGCATGAGGCAAAGCGAATGTTCAGAGAACATATGTTGATCGTATTTTTGAAAAGATTCAATATACAATATTGTAAGTCTGGAATTGCTCCTATCATTCAGGGCAATAAATTAAATCTGTTACAGTGTTCTCACATAGATATTAAGAAATCCAATAAAGTATGTACCATATGTCAGTGCAATTAGAAGCATCATGTGTGCTCCCAAGTTTGCACTAAACCAGATGTTGCTTTTGCAACGAGACTTCTGAGTAGATATCGATTAAATCGAGGACACGATTATTGGGTTATTGTTAAGAAATTTTTGAGATACTTAAAAAGGACAAAAGACTATATGCTAATTTATAAACATGTTTATAACTCGTAGCTAGTAGTCTATTCGGATTCAGATTTTGCTAGCTATTAGGATGTTGTGAAATTGACATTAGATATATTTGTATGTTAATAGAGGTGCAGTATTATGGAAACTGAAAGACAGCAAATGGTATCATCCTATACCATGTAAGCGGAGTTTATAACATGCTTTTTGGCTGCTAATCAGGCTATCTGACTTTGGAACCTCATTAAGGAGTTGACCATATTTGACTTTATAATAGACCCATATGGTTGTATTGTAACAATTACTCTGCAGTGTTGTTAAGGTCACGAGGGGTCTAAGTATCTGGCGGTCAAATTTTTGACCACAAGTAACATATGAGAATGGTGACACTAAAGTAGTGCATATTTCCATAGATGATATGGTTGCATATCCATTAAATAAATGTCTTCACTTAGTGTATTTGAACGACATATCATAAGCATGGGCTTAGAAGCAACATAGGGTGTTATTATGACATGTCATTCATTGGGCTTGGAAGTATCATGGGATGCTATTGCTTGGCGGGAGCTGTTTTGTGTTTGCTTTAATAAATTTTACATCCATGTTTTGTTTACATTTAGTAACAGTTTCAATATGTAATTGACTCTTTTGCATTCAATAAAATTTTAATGTGTTTATGTTGAGTATATACATAAGGTGAAAGTTTCAAAGACATTGTGTAAACCTTGGTGATGGCTGGGTAATTAATTTTTTGGCCATAAGCATATGCCTGTGTTACACATAAAGTACATTTAAAGACATACGTGGGTTCTTTATAATCAAAAGGATATTCTCTAATGGCATATCAGGTTTCGTGACACATAAAGTAAGAGAATGATGACTGACAAGGAGGATAACATATAAAGTTTTCTCCATTTTTTGAGGTATTATCTGTTTGTCACACTACTCTATTGAATCAATACCAGTAAAGTTAAAAGTACTCGTGACCATGGATGGCTCTGTGTCTTTTGATGCGGTTGTTGCCATAATTCAATGTTTGAGACTTCATGGATGAACTGACTATTAAAATTATCTCTAGACCAATATAAAAGATGCACATATATAGCACAATTTTAATTAATATAGCCCAAGTGGGAGAATGTAAGAGCTTTCTTTATTGTGGGCTTTATTAATTGATATTATAATTATTAATTGGTCTAATAAAATAAAGAGATAGGATTCCTTAGAGATAAGATTCTTGAGGATAAATTTTTTTAATTAGTCTAATGGGAATGGATAGTGTGGACTAAGTTAAACCTTATTCTTAATAAGAGGATAGGTTGCCAAGTCTATAAATAGAGCTCAAGTCTTTTCTCTAAACACTAATGCACAAAAATAAACTCACATAAAAGTCATCTCAAAAAGCGATATGTAAGAAGCAGTCTCATAGAAGCCAGTGATTAAAGGGGGTTACAAAGGAAAACCTCTTGAGTATCGGTCATCGCAATTCTGCATTAAGACGATGGATCCTAACCAATGTGCATTAATTCCTCTACTTTATATAATTGGGATTCACATATCTATACATGATGATCTTAAGGGGTTGTTTTAAAGTTTTAATCACAGCTTACAAAGGAATGTAGAGGAAAAGCACACAAAGGGCGAGAAGGAATGGAACAAAGAGATAAGTACATTGAGAGATTTTTATTTAAGCTTTATGCTCACAACGCCCTTTGTTCCTAGTTACAAGAACAAAGAGGCAAGTACATTGATATTTGCATAGGATCCTTGATGAAAAATTATTAGAAAGGTCTTAAACATATTGTACGGAAGAGACAAGTACATCGATATTTCTCAGGGTCATTGATGGAAAAATTACCAAAATCCTAAACCTGCCATATGGAAAAATTACGAAAAAATTTCTAAACCTATCGTAATTGCGCCAATTTAGTCTTAAATCTTTTGTATTTGCGCCAATTTAGTCCATCCCACCAACTTTTGCACGTTGACCGGCAAAAATTGGCCAGACAGACTAAATTGACATAAACAAAAGGTTTATGATTGAATTAGCAAAAAAAGATTTAGGATGGAATGGATACAACTACAATATAATTAGGACTTTTTTTGGTAATTTTCTCTATTGTATGACTATTAATTCAATCATAAACTTTTTAATTTGGCCAATTTGATCCTGAATCTTTTAGCGATTTGCCAATGCAGTCTTCTCCATCAATTTTGGTTGGGTGAGGGTGTTGTGGTAATTCCTAAAAGCCCGGAGGGCCGTAACACCCTCCCCCACCCTTGTTGGCCCATAATAAAAAAAGCAAGAAAAGAAAATAAAAATGAAAAATATCTAATTTTTTTAAATTGAAAAATTTGTCCACGTCAGCACTAATCATGCCAACTAGGATGCTCAATGTCCACGTCAGCGATTGTTGGCCAAAACTGGCGAGGAAGACTTTGTTGGTAAATTGTCAAAAGATTTATGACTAAATTGGTTAAATTGAATGATTTAGAATTGAATTGATAGTATACAACACGTTTATAACTTTTTTGATAATTTTCTTATCAATGATTGTCGAATCCCAGTTATTTGTGTTGTGGAGTTGACAAGAATTAGAGACATAAGAAGAGATCTACCTTAAAGTTTGCCGACGAGTATTGCTTTTGGGGGATTAAAATCATATGCTTCGAGGAAATGACAGAATTAAGAGGATGATAACAGGCGTGCTCATGCAACCCACGATTCTAGCCTTCTAAATGACTCAACAATTCACATTTTTTTAATACAACATTCATCGTACCCTTTCTATTATGAAGTTTATTTTATAAAAATTATGTGTCCTCGAATCTTAGTATATCCTAGGTACCCCATCTTTTCAGACTACTTATGTTCGCACATCATGTCGACCTTCCTCAAGGTCAACTTACGGTCTATCGTTTCGGAATGCCATTACATTATCGCGTATGTCGGCATTCCTTGAGTTCAACTCATAATTTAATTGTGCCTAGATAGTATTAAACCATCACATGACGTACGAAAGCAAAACGTACTTTCTGAGCACAATTGACTGCATTTGGCAAAACTATCGACCCACCTAAATTTTGTTTTTTTTTTTTAATTACATGGTTCTCGTGAGATTTCTAGTTTTATTTTATTTTTTCAAACGTCAGTGTCTCACCGCCATGAATCGCGCGCAACTGATAAGGGCAATAATCATTGAGGTTAGATATTGACCATCGAGTAAATTTAATAGAAATCAAGCATGCATCAGCAAAATCATTTCAGCCAGTTTATTTGTTCAATTTGCATTGGTTTAAATAGTTGAATGACGGTATGGGGCTCTATTAGTTTATATCGAATTTAATTCCAAGAAAAGGAAAGAAAAGCAACAAAAAAAAAAATTATATGTTACTTGCTCTTCTTTTGTAGATAAAGACTAGTTTGAGCATCCACCTGTAGAACAATGTAAAAAAGTTCTTTTAGCCAACCCGGAAAGACATTCATTCATTATGAAGCTTGTTTTACCATCTTGTGGATTACTGAACTCCAACATGTCAGTATTGAATGTTCTTTGCTCCCACATCCCTACATACGCACATAGAAGACAGAAACTCAAACCTTCTCAGTCTTAAAATCTTTTGGATAAATGGAGAGCTGAAGTATAGCGTGCTTAAATTGTCCAAGAGTTATTGTTGAGCAAATGACACAAATGGTCCTGAACTTTGATACCAATGAGAATGTGATCTCTGAATTGAACATGTACCAAAAGTCCAGATACTACATCGAACAAATTAAAAGTTGAGAGACAAAATTGATCCAAAATTGCAGGACTATTCATGTTATTATCCATTTTTGTTTTTCCTGTTCGAAATGTTTGTGTTTTCAGGTGAGGTTGCCATACCCTTCTTCGGTCTTGGCCATGAGGTTCTCGAACCATTCGAGAATATGCAGCACAAGGAACTCCAAGGGGCATGGAGCTTCATACTATGAGTTTACCCTCTCTTACGGAAATAACGGGACTAAAAAAAGCAGGTGTTCTGGTCACTGATCACAAGGCCTTGTGTTTTATTTCATAAATAACCAGAGGACTAAAAAGCAGGTGCCATACCCTTCTTTCTGCTCAATGTCTTACCAAATCGATTCTGCTTAAAACTATAGTTCACACTCCTGGAATGTTTGAATAATTTTGACGCTACTTATGATTTTACTCAGCTCAACTCTAGCGACTCTTCCATACTCACATCACAGATTCCGAGTATTAAAGGGATGGGAGGTGCGGTGCAGGGCAAAGGAATAATTGTTAAGTCCCTTGGTAGGGAAGTCGTTCAGTAATTCACATTCTGAATGCTGTTGAGGGCTCTAGTACAAGGGAAGTAGCATGGGGTTTTGGCATTTCGACTTTTGCCATTTTGTAATCAAAATGCACCAGCAAATGGGCAATTATCGTCATTCACGTAATGGTTTCGCCATGTTTGTTTTATCAACAAGACGATTTATAAGAAGGTAGTTTTGTACCTGCGACTTCATTTGGGATGATATAATCAGAATACTGCTGCTTTTTTGATGCATGAACTGTGATTTGATTGTGGGCGATAATGGCTAAAAGGTGAAGCACTAAGAGTCTTTCTCATCTCGTACACTACTTGTATCTTGCCCCTGCCTCCTATTAAAGTTCATGTCCTCTTTCATAGGTTATTTGCTGTGACGTTGTAAAAAAACATAATGATCTGTGTAGTTTTATATTTACTGAACCTAAAAGTTAAAAGGAGTTGATTAGCAATTCGAGTTAGAAAGGCATTTATGCTCGAGTTTTGCCCAGTAGCTCTACTAAACATACAGCCAAGAGATTACCCTAATGATCTTGACTCTAGCTAGTGATTCTACTGATAGCATTTTCGACCACAATTCTACTAAATATTTCGCTCTAGCATCTCTCTGCATATGTCGGGTATTGCTTCTTGAGTGTTAAGAGATGTGATTGCAACTATTCCGGAAGAGGAATGTCTGCTTGGTCCTCTCGAATCTCTTGCACATGTCGGGTTATTGCTTCTTGAGGTGTTAAGAGATGTGATGCAACTATTCCGGAAGAGGAATGTCCGCTAGGTCCTCTCGATAAGGAAGTTGGTCCGGCGACATGGCACTCTTCGCAGGGTCATCAGTAAATATCATGACGGTGTCTTTTCGGAAAGTTAAGTAGATCACTGCAATGATGTAGATGGCCATGAGTGGGAACACTAGAATTCCAATGAAAACGTTGGCCACCTTGGGAAGACTGCTGTTGATAAGCCAGCCGACAAAACCTGTGCTGAGATAGTAGATGTTGATACCGATGATTCCAACTCCTAGTATCCACGAGATCAAAATAATCTGCGTCCACAGCCATAAAGATGCGAAAAAGCAGGATTGTCATTTTGCTCAAACAGTCGCATGTTCTTCTGCGTTTTCTCAGTTCTTCCTTTTCTTTTCATTTTTTCAATTGGTATCTCTTTAGACCTTCTGAACTAAAGTACCAAGTTTAAAGTTCTATCGTGTAAAGATCAAAAGACAAACGTACGTAGTTTGAGTTTTTGTGGGGTCCCATCTTTCTTGCACTGCTACTGAACTTAAGGAGTGGGATAAGAGCAAATGGAAGCTCGAATGATAGAATCATCTGAAAAACAGCGTCAAACGCATTATGTAATAACACGTGGAATGAGCATAAAATGCACTCCGGATTATGATAGAAAGAATTTAAATGTAGAAATGGCATGAAATGTCAGAGGAATTTGCATACCGACGCGATGATGATGAGTCTACCGGATCCTGAAGATCCGCCAACTATAGAGACGATGAGACTTGGCGTAATGGCAATGCATCGAGTCACTAGGTTCCGTATCCACCTCTTCATTTTGAGTTCCAAGAATCCCTAAGCAATTGACCAACATGCATTGAAAAAAAAAAAAAAATCAGATCCATCCAAATGTTCACTTTAAATAGCTAATTACACGACATTTCTTAATTAACAACCTCCATGATGTATTGGCCTGCATAAGTTCCTGTAATTGTGGAGCTTTGTCCTGAAGCTAGCAATGCAATGGCATAAACCGTCGAGCTAGACCTTCCCAAAACATTCTGTAAACACATGTATTTGAGACAATAAGAAGAAGCTTACTCTTAGTTATAATATTATCTTGTGGTCCAGCTGTTTTATAATGTCTGTTAGGAAGTGGAACCTTAAGAAGGAATGCAGCAGAATTGGGAGTTAAATCGCTGCATCTCTCTACATTCTCGCTTGAAAGATTATCGCCCGAGCAGACGGTGCCAGACACAGACACAACGGCGACATTGATCAAGAATGCCACGAATAATGCAAACCCACTTTCTATGAGAAAAAAACGACAGGCGTCCTGCAAAGATTGATGAGATAAAAAGAAAAATGCATATTTATTTTTTGGATAATTGACAAAACAAATGTGCATGTTTTGTAATGTTGACAAGAATTTTATCCTTATATATCACATGTCGTACCGAATATAATTAGCGAAAACATGACCGTCTAAAGAATGGGCTAGTTTTTTCAAATGAGGAGTAAGATCTTCACCAAAACTATTTTGACCATAAAGGAAAATTGAAGACAAACTTAGGAATTTAGTACATTGACGCCTCGGACCGATCTTGGAACTTTCCTGGACAAGACCAAAGCAGAATGGAGGAACAGGTTGTGCCTGTTGACAAGCAATAGAACTCTCAAATCCAAAAAATGGCACAAACAATTTCATGTATGTCTAGCGACATAGAGAGTGCGAGATGAACTGTAAAACAATATCATACGGCATCACGAGTGCGCCGAGCAAGGCGATGGCATCGCCAGTGGCGCTGTTCCCAGAGAGCATAGGGACGAACATCCCCTTTAGGACCTTCGTGGCGGGAGGCTTCACGTAGCTCATTTCGCCAAAGAAACATGCCGCGATTATGAATACCAATGTAGCTATCAGCATTTCCAGCTTTCGTATCTAACAAGTTCGGGTACCACATCTTTAGTGGATTGAAACAATCAGGATTTCGAAAATACTGAATAACATTGAATTAAATGATTGTGAAAGAAATTCAGTCTTCATTAAGTCAGTGTGACTATAATTAGATTGGCATAGGTAATTCAAAAGGAAGTTAATACACGATCTTAACAAATCAATGGAATTCTAAGTAAATTCATACCCCATATTTCTGCAGGCCAAGAAGCACCAGCGTGCTGCAACCAGTGAACAAAACTCCAGCCCAGAGTGGGATGTGGAACAGAATGTTAAGTGCGAAGGCTGTCCCAATCACTGCAAACATTATTTTGGTTGGTTAGCAAATTTAATTAATGTGGACTCACCGGACAAATAGCGATGGTACGCACCTAAATATGACCATCATACGACGCATTCGATGAGTTGCTGAACAGGGAGGTAGTGACAACAAATAACAATACCAGGCTCTTTGAGGCTGGTAATTAGAATAAGTACAGTAACGAGAATCTATTAGAGGGCAAGTCTGGTACCAGCAGCTGCGATAATTTCCGCTCCAATAATGTATATTTAAGTTGCTGCAATTAAAAAGCGCGTAATTTAAAACTATGTGATTTTGATGCGATTGTCGAATGGGTGTTCTACGAATATGTTTGTGATGTGGATTTATCAGAACTGTACTATATTAGCTTGCTGACGCAGCGTCTTTGAGTAAGTTGAAGGTGTCACTTTATCCTTAAACCGAGAGGAAACTAATCCATGTTATCGAGTGTTAATAATGTCCTCGAAACCCTTAAACACATTTTTCTCCCATCTCTTTTCATTTATTATAATTTTCTGGTTCTTGTACTTGTATCATCTTCCTTGTCATAATTACTATTAAGCTCATTGTGTGCCATCAACTGCTGCCCACAAGGACTGTCGTCATCCGTCGTCTCCAAAGAGGCCCTGGCCGCCACCATCATGGCCACCTCCATTTTTGTCACTGGATGTCTGTTGTAACCACGATATTAGGTCGACGCAGCCTCAAATTGGAGGTTCCAAACTTTAGATGACCTCCAATCTACTGACGCTTGGCGGCGTGACTACAATCTACCTTTCCAGAAAGATCGGAATAATGATGGGGTTCGAGCGTAAAATTTTTATTGAAGCACACGCAAGATGAGAATTTAATAGAATTGTATAAAATTTTCTAGGTTTTAATTTATATTTTTATTGAAGCACACACAAGTTGAAAATTTAATAGAATTGCATGACACCAAATGCTTTACTTTTAGTTAGTACTTACTAAAGCTAAACCGTGTATTTTGAGAAATTCAACTATCGTTTGATATCTTAACCCCATTCTTAAGATTAGTGGAAAGAGAAAATCATAAAGAATGTGAACTCGATATCTGTAGATGAAAAAGTTGATTGAGATCCATTAAAAACTGAAGAATACAAGTTATTGAGCTCCAATTCTGTGGGCTGATAGAGGATAAGGCACGATCATTCGTGTTATGAACAGAGACGTTAAATGTCTAGTAAATATGTCAAGATGAGATAGAGAGGTGTATACCTTCCGGTATATCGGCGGCTATGACGGCCACTTCAGCCAGAAGCCATAGGCAATACTTTACCAATGGTGGGTACTCGGCCTTGCATAGCTCAGACAGGTGTTTTACTGAAATTCCGATAAATTTACAAAAGACAAGTAAATCGATCACATACAAGAAAATATAAGGAACAAGAATAAAGAGAGACTATTCAAGAGCAGGAAAATAATAGTCATTGTTGCTTCTTAAGTTCTCTAATGAAAAAGATTACCAGTGCTCACTGCGAGATTAGCAGCTAGTGATTGGATGATGAGAGCAAATATCAACCCGATGAGTACGACCCACAGAAGCTGACCACATGGTCCAATAGATTGAAAAGATCAGCAAAAGATTCAAGTATACATTATATATTTGTATAGGCTCGAACATATATATATGTTGGCTACCATTATTCTTTTATGTTACCTCGTATCCATGATTTGCTCCCGCCTGCAGATCAGTTTGTACTGCAAAATTGATTGTAGAATCGTGAATCCAACATGAACTCATTCAAACGCTTCGCACAGGCATGCATGCGAATACACACACATGCTCAGAGAGAGAGAGAGAGAGAGAGAGAGAGAGATGGTTTACAGTTTCCAGGGTCAAGATATGCGAGAGAAACGAGGAAGCCGGGGCCAACAAATGACAAGAACTTTCTCCATCCAGGTTTCTGAATAACCACAAGGACAAATGCAATTGGATGACAAAGTAATGTTGCAAGGTCACCGGTCCTGCACGTGTTCTTTTGCACCCTAAGTTTTCCTTCCTCCCTCCCTTGCTTTCTTCCTCTCTTTCTAATTGGGGTGAGCTAGAAAGACTGATTGAATTGTTTGAACCAATCGGTGATTCTCAGTCTTGTTCCCGATTCCATAAAATTGAAACCGTTGGAACTTGGCCGGACTGATTATTCTTTATTTTTTGAATGTAAATCTAATATTCGCCAATTTTTACCGAATTCTCAAATATAATTCTAAATTTAATTATTATGTTGAATTAAATTCTGTGTTACTCATCCCTACTAATAATCTACCGGTTCCATTGGACTATTCAGAAGCCGGTCTGGTAAGACTATTTGGTCCGATTTTCAATTTCCAGGTGAGACCGGATTGGATCGGAAACCGATCCCCTCTACCACATAAGAGTCTTGCCGAAGGTTTTATTTCCATGAAGTTCTAACAGAAAGAAAAGAGAGAACCTGCTCATGTGAGTCCTCTTGGTCAGCTTGACCATGCGTGGAATCAGGGATATCAAGTGGCGGGGTCATCCCTTCCACATTAATGGCCACTATCCTGTTGCTCCCTCCCAATATTGTTGGGGCGCCTAAACTTGCCATCCGGTGCTCCTCCTCCTTCAAAACATCTCTCTCTCTCTCTCTCTCTATCTCTCCACACACACACACACAACAAACACTGCTTTTTGGGAAGCGACTGATGAGCTTGATTTACACCTGCGTCGCTTCGTGTTGCACACCACACAACAGCTCACGACGATTGGCAATGCCCTTCATGCTTTATAAACACGAGTCACCATCTTTGGTGACTCAACAAACAAAACAAAAGCATAAAGAAGTCACTAAAAGCATGCAGACAAGATTTGCATTAGAAATGTCCTTTTGCTTTCTATTTTTTTGATGAATTCGGGGATTCGCCTCAGATTTGGGCTTCCTCGGAATTTTATCCGCCACGTCCTTGGAGATTCAACCAGTATTCGGATAATCGGCTAGAATAACCATCCTTGTTACCAAAGGGCAAGCACTCATATTAAATACCTAATGAATATCCCTCAACCGGATCATTTCAAGCCATGCAATTTTTTTTCTAAAGGGTCAAGGCATAAGGGAGCATATATTATGAGCATGTTTGTTTATAAATGTGCAAACTAGATAAACAAACAACGATTAAACAGACAAGACCAAATATAAACAATGATGGACCGTCTTATTTAAATTTTCGAAAATTGAGAGGGGTGATCGAAATTGTGAGAGTGGGGCCACCTTTCCTCATCCAAAGTTCAATTTTGGTTTGAGAAAATTATCTTTAACGATTGGAAATTAATTTAGATAATTCTCAAAAATCGGATAATTATCCAATTCAAACAATTCTCATCCATAACATCAAATAACCGCAAGACATAAGATGATTCAACCAATTTGATGATTATGAGATAATTATCCAGAGCAAAGATTATCCAAGACAAATTAGATATTATCCAATTAAGCTCAATCCTTATCTACCATGGTTCATATCCTTTCAAGTCCGAAAAATTATCTCTTAGAATTTCTGACAATTTGTTAAGATAACTTTCCAAAAAAAGATATCTCTCATTAAAAACAATCTTATCCGCAAGATATGCAGAAAATCCAAATTGATATGCAATCAAACCGAATAGGTAAGACAATATTTTAAAGATAAGAAATTATACATGAATATTGCCTTTTCCTTATCCAAGTTGGACTGAAAATTTCGTACCTGAGATGGAACAATGGACCGATCAGCTAGGATTTGTTTCGCACAAGGACAGGTGAATTCGTAGCTGCAAATTTGTATCTGTAACAGCAGCAAGGAAATCACCCCCAAAGCAAGGAGTAATCAGTTAATTGTGAGCCAAAAATCTGCGAAAAAAACCAGCGAAAACTTGCGCCAAACAGTGAAAGAATGCCTCAGCCTTTGTGGGGCCCAAATTGCAGCGAGACGAACCCCAAACAGCGCATCAATTGGCCTTGAACCTGTGACAAAATTCTGCACTAAACGGTAGTGAAACGGGGGCTAAATAGTTGCTGTTTTTGGAGCGAACAGCAGCAAAACACCGTGGAATAGAAGCGAAACAGCTCCAAAACAATAGCGAAGCATCTCTAAATCAAGCCTTGAACAACCGACAAAAAACTGCACTATATAGCAGTAACAAACGGACTGAACAACCACCTTTTTGGACGCCGAACAACAAAAAAACCAAGGCTGATCAGCAGGGGCCTGATAAGCATCAAGATATTCTAGCAGAGAAAAATTAGAAGAGCAAAGACACCCTTTTGCTCATGAGAAATACGCCTTTGCTCCTCTCTTCTCTGTGCACACAAAACATAAGGGTCCCTTCTCCTCCACCTTGAAGCTCGTGTGGCTGCCTCCCCCTCTGTTTGTTCTTTTTCTACTTTGTGCGCCGCCTATTCTTTTGGGGGCGTGTATTGCAATCAATTCGCCCCCCAACCCTTTTTTCCGCCGCCTATTTCTTTTGGGGGCGTGATTGCAATCAATTCGGCCCCCAACCCTA
>JAGVVM010008535.1:0-22212 GCA_019149425.1 Psidium friedrichsthalianum
CTGATGTGGGGAAAAAAAAATGGCGATTGAAAAACCATCGATATCGAGACCGGATGACGAACGCATGGTCTTACTGGATCGCGAGCATTGAATATGGACTGAAGTTACTCTTTTTAGGGAATCAGCCTTCGGTGTAAGTGCTCCGGGAAGGAGGAGACAGAAGCATGCTTAACCTCTAGTAGTAGGAGGGCAAGTTGATCTCTTCAAATTTTTGCAGGCGTATTCTGAATTCTAACAAAATTAGGCACAAACTTTTGTAAGCTTAATGTCCACCCAAAGACATGGAGAATTCATCCTTTCTCAGATCGTGCCACTTTTTCTTCTGATAATGAATTAGAGTAAACTCATTTTCCGAGAAGCACCGACCAGGCCGAATCTGTGTCCGGAATGTTTGGTTTGATTTTCATGTTCCTTGGGCTAAAAGCATCCCAAACTAAGGTTGCACAAACCTCGCTTATGCCTTGCCAATGAATTTCATCTTTGGCAGAGGCCTAAATAGATTATGGGGCGAGTGAAGTTTCCATCTTGTCAGGAGGGTCCCTTTGATCGAAAGGGAGGTTTGGAATTGTTTGGAGAGAGATCTGGTGGTTGCTGCGCGGCCTGCTTCCAAAGGATGTCTAAGTTGGCTTTCACTTAATTATTTGAAAATTTTCAAAAAAGGACTTGAAGCGACCACGACAGTTTCAAAAAATGGGTCTGACTTTGCCGGCCGGCCAAATATTCTGACCAGTCAAGTGCATTTTTGTCCAAAAATAATTTTAACCTAAATTTTAGTTAAACTAGATTAAGGAAACTAATTTGAATTAAAAAAAAAAACAATACAGGCTAGGGCTAGCCTGGTTTTTCTTTTTCGTTTTTTGTGTTTTCTTTTTCGAGTTTAAAGACAAAAAAAAAAGAATCAAGAAAAAGTACGGGACGAAAATGCCATTGACGAACGGGTGATGTTGGGCCCTTTTTTTAGACTGATATGGCTACTTCATGCTCTTATTTGAAGTAAGATTCACTTCAGACCCTTATTTGAGAAAATGATGGCACTTCATGCTCTTATTTGAAATAGGGTCCACTTCAGACCCCTATTTTAAAAAATGAGAACATTCTATGCCCTTATTTGAAATTTTCCTCTAATTTACACGCTAAGCGTACACTTCTTTGCATTGACAGAGTTGGTATAGTACAGGACGCGGTCCTTGAGCTAGAGCTATTGGCTCATACTGGGACGATCGAGCACTCTAAAGCAACGGTGTTACTCGTAAGAAAGACTGACTTTACACATTCGGCCATTTCTTTTTGCAAAACCTTAGTTTTTTCCATCAAGTCGAGATCAAATTTTGAATTGGTTTTTGCCATCGAAACAAGAAATGGCTGAATATACAATCTCACAACGTGAACTTACAATATAACACTGAAGACGAGAGCAATGCGGTGTGACTTTGCACGGGGTCTTATTATTCACGTCTTGGTAATTTGCTTAGGGGATGAAACTCTGGCGATGTAATCGTGGAAATTAATAAGCCCGATTGTTCTTGAGTAGTATTTGCAATGTTCTATTCATCTTCCTAGTGACAGGACAAGAGGAAAAGCTGAAAGAACCTCCACGTGGGGCTGAAAACATCGTTGGATGCCAAGTACTTCGTCATCATTTATATCGAACACGAACCGATAGTGCGTTTCAAGGAATGTCTCGAGAGGGCAAGGAAGATGGTAAGCTTCCCGGACGACACGACAATAGACATCTTATCCCGGCTTCGGGGTGAAATCACTGGCTCGGTTCCGGTGCGTGTGCAAATCTTGGAAGTCCCTACTCGCCGGCGCCTACTTCATCAATGCCCATCTTGATCGATCGTCGGAATTCCATACTGTCGGTCTTCTCAAGTACGACAACAACGATTCCTCCAGAATTGGGATCTGCCTTTCGCATCACCGTGAGCTATCTCCTCTTAATCCTTCGTTCGGTCATCCCGGTAGATATTACGTCGCCGATTCATGCAATGGTGTCCTTTTGTTTATCCATTTATTACAAAGGAAACCCCGTTCTTTCAGATATATATTTGAGGAACCCATTTGATCCACAGGTGCATGGTCGTTCCTCAACATCCCGGCCATGCATGGGGGGATTGATTACTTTTGGATTCAATCCTCTTAGTGGCCCATCCTGATGATTTCAAAGTGGTCAACATAAATTGCAACTTTGGAGCGCACCCAGACTGCCGTTCTTCTCAAGCGCAGATTCATATCTTGAGGAGCAACTACTGGAAGAAAATCGGCAGTAGCTTCCCTTCTTGGCTCGACAGAAACTTAGGCCATCAATTCGTCTTCCAAAATTTCATATGTTGGTGCCGTCGTGCTCGCAGCAACAGCCAAATCGTTACATCATTAGTCTTATTCGATACGGTCGGTGAGGCTTTCCGCGAAACGGCTCTGCCGGATTCGATGCCCCCCGAGGACAAATTCCTCACTTCATTCCACAGATGAAGTATTGCCGTAGCCGGTCGGTCAGTTACGTAGAGAGTTCGGTTTCTGTTGTAGCTAGAGACTACGGTCGGAGTTCGGGAGTTCATAAATGTGATTCTTGCAGAGACCGGCTCGACATCCGACAAAGTATTTTATGCATCGAATATATCAAGTATTTCAGTTGGACACGCGAAAAAACAGATCTTTGTATTTCCTTTTTGTCTCTAGTCTTGAAATTGTGGTACGGACATTCTTGACATCCACGCCCGATTAAATAACACGTCATTGCCCGCCAATCTGGCCCGTAGTATATTTGCTAAGTATTTCATTCCGCATTCAGAGTCAAAATCATATAAACAAGTCGTAGTTTGACCATTCACGACAATATTAGGCGACAATCACGAGTGATGCGGCGTTAGATAAGTTGTTTGTGCAATTTCTTTGCCCCAGATTTTCTGCATGGTGCATGACAATAGCACTGTCCAGGAAAATTACTGAAAGCAATCCTAAACTTAATATACGGATGCTACTTTAGTCCTAAAGGTTGTCAATTTAGCCAATTTAGTCTTAATCCTTTGTGCGGGCGACATTCCAATGTAGTCCACTCAAAACGACTGGCGATATCAAACCGTCACGCTGGCTATGTTTGATGAAAATTCATCCAAATGGCTATAATTTCGTGTAATTGTTTAAGGCTAAATCGACGAAAATTGATAAGTTTTAAAACTGAAATAGCATCTATTCAAAAGATTTATGATTGATTGAGTAATTTTTCCTCGTTTTTCAACGTGCACACACTCACCTAAAATTGATAAAGTACTTTAAAGTTAAAACATGTGGGAGTCCCACTACATGGATGATAAAGTCGTTTAGGTTTAGGTTTAGGTACGATGAAGTCAAATCCTTCAGGACTTCTGGTGACCTCCGCCTTAGAAAAACCGGCAAATGCCTCCAAAACGAGGCTGCAGAGCGAGTGGAGGGGTCCAGGAAAGCTGGATAAGCAAGAAATGGGGTTGTTTTTAATTTTTTTTTTATTTAAAAAAGAAGAAGAAGAAGAAGCAGGGTTGCTAAAAATAATATTTATATTAGTAAGAAGATTCCAACCCGCATTTTGCTACTTTCCGGATCTAACAATTGTTAAACCGTGTGCTTTGCCCATCTCTCTCTATGTCGCAGAAACTGATTATTATAGATGAGAATAAGCTTTGCACATTAAGATTATGCTTTCTTCCGAGCACCACAACACAATCTTCTCTCACTAGAAAAAACCTCACAACTCGATTATTCCATAAGACTCGACCTCCACCCACAGGGGTGGCAAGCGCGGCGCTCGAAAATTGATATAACGCGTTGATTTAAATAAAAAATATGCTACATTCAAATCAAGCGCTTAACCATTGAGTCAATCCCTTAATGTTAACTAATGTAAAATATATACCCAAAAATTGCAATGACAACTGAATCGTGAGCATGCATGTATATTATATTTATCATTCATGTCATGTAATACACATGATATATTCATCCATAAATCGAAAATTGAAATCCGAGAATTCATGTTATGATTGTCATTTTCTCTAACAATGAGTTGTGCATCTCCTCCATTCCACACCTTCGCATCCCCTCGACCGAATACCCCAAAGCGAAACAAATAGCCACCATGCGTCTCCATGCCCAGTGCTCAATCACAGAACACCCCATTCCATCTCCAAGGAGAAGGAGAAGGAGAAGGAGAAGGAGTGAGATTAGAACAGCCTTTTGTTTCACTAATCATTTTATGACAGTTCTACCCATCGTCCATGGATTTTCCAGGACATCCATGCCCCCTTCCCACTGCCACCTCAAAATCACCTCCCAATTTGTCCAAAACAAGGGGTAGTCACAGGATCCCATAAAGCAGCAGAAAGAAGCAAAACCCACCTCACGCACAGTCCAAGAAAACAAGCTGATTCTCTCCACTTGCCCGAACACACATTATAAATCATAGAGGAACACGATCACATCATATACAAGAAATGGCAGTGTGTACAGTCCACACAGCCCAATCACTCAACCCCACATCCTCATCAATCGCAACACCATCAAAAGCCACCCAATTGGGAAGCTTTGGCTTCCGCCAGAATCAGGTCCTTTTCTGCGCTTATGGCAATAGAGCCACGATGACCAAGAGAAGAGAGGTCATCATCCAGAACCACCCGTCATCGCCCTGTGTGTTCATTTGCTCCGCAGCCCGCGACACGCTGGTGATCGGCCTGGCCGCCGACTCGGGGTGCGGGAAGAGCACCTTCATGAGGAGGTTGACAAGCGTGTTTGGAGGGGCGGCCCAGCCCCCGAAGGGCGGGAACCCGGACTCCAACACCCTCATTAGTGACACAACAACTGTGATATGCCTGGATGACTACCACGCCCTGGACAGGATAGGGAGGAAGGAGAAGGGTGTCACCGCACTCGACCCGCGCGCCAATGACTTTGACCTGATGTACAAGCAGGTCAAGGCGCTCAAGGAAGGGAAGGCAGTCGAGAAGCCTATCTACAACCACATCACCGGCCTCCTCGACCCGCCGGAGCTCATCGTGCCGCCCAAGATCCTTGTCATTGAGGGTTTGCACCCAATGTATGTTACTTATCTGTCTCTAGTCAGGGGAATTGGAAATATCCATTTTCTGCACTACGTAGGAGAGAGAAAGAAATTTCCAAATTGGTGTTACATGGACTAGTTCTAAGAAAGGAATAAGATTTTGTGAGTAGTTAGACGGTTAGAAAATTTCAGGACAGACCGAGGAAAACATTAGATAGACTAGTGTTACTATCGATTTATGTGTTTGGGGTTAATAGTTTTACTATATCCTCCTCTTTGGAGATTAAAAAAAAAAAAATGCTTCACTATGCTTCACTTTTTTATTTTGCTGATTACACTTAGAGATAAAGAAGTTGGAAATCTTAAAATTTGTCATTAAAGTGCAATTGAATCATAAAAATTTTAAAAGAATTAATTAAATCCCAAAATTTGTCCAAAAAAAGCAGTCGAATCCTAAAATTTCTAAAAAGTACAAAAGTCATATATTAAAACTTGTCAAATTGGTGAAATCAAGTACTTTCGTTTTTCTTTAATAGATGGATGGCCCATGTCTTCCATGGAAGTACTAGGAATTGCCCATCTTTGACCTGGAAGCATAAACAAGAACTTCCTGGTGGGCTTGGCCAATTAAACAACTGAGCTTCACCGCAGGTTGAGTCTAGACCCACAAATTTAGTCTTTGTGACAAACTGGGGAAATTTGCAGGTTTGACCCACGTGTAAGGGACTTGCTGGACTTCAGTATTTACTTGGACATAAGCAATGATGTGAAGTTTGCTTGGAAGATTCAGGTAACACGAATCTGCTGATCTCTGAATTTGGCCTCTCACAATGGGCAGCCTGAGAATGCACGATTCATGTTCTGATGAGGAAAAAAACGTGACCAAAATTGCAGAGGGACATGGCTGAGAGAGGACAGAGTTTTGAAAGCATCAAAGCCAGCATTGAGGCCAGAAAGCCAGACTTTGATGCTTATATAGGTAAAAAAATAAAACCCATCTTTTCATTGATCAAATTTCCTCAAAAAAAAAATTATTACTACGCTATAAGTGCATATTAGGAGTAAATTCACACACGACATCAAAATTAGTGTCCATAATCCGTGTAGATGCCATGCTCGTCTTTCCCTGTTAAAAGGGAAAGCAAAGTTATTATTAATTCATCAGCATTCTCTGCGTTTTTTTTTTTCGAAACTTGCAGATCCACAAAAGCAATATGCAGATGCAGTGATTCAAGTGTTGCCAACCCAACTCATTCCTGATGACAACGAAGGGAAGGCGTTGAGAGTGAGACTGATAATGAAGGAAGGAGTGGAGTACTTCAAACCGGTTTACCTCTTTGATGAAGGCTCAACAATCTCATGGGTTCCTTGTGGAAGGAAACTCACCTGCTCTTACCCTGGCATCAACTTCTTCTACAGCCCTGACACCTATTTTGGCCATGAGGTAATCATTTGCTTCCATATATTTCTTCATGCTTTGTTTTCCAAAACTAAGAATTTTAGCAGCAAAGAAAACGTATCGAGGCCGTGCATTCTGTATGTTGTACATTATGAGATCTTCATTTTCCAAGTTTTTCTTATTCATTGAATGAATGAATCAAATCGAGTTGTGGTTCCATTCTCCCTAGAAATTCGTTTGGATCCTAGTTGTCTGTCTGCCTGTCTGTGCCTATCTGTCTCTGTCTATCTCTCAGGAATGTACATTTTCAGTACAAAGAATATACAGAGAAAAAGAGGCAGGGTGAAAAAGACTATTTCTTTTTTTTTTTCTCTAGGTGTCTGTTTTGGAGATGGATGGGCAATTTGACCGACTAGATGAGCTGATATATGTGGAGAGCCATCTCAACAACATCTCCACCAAGTTCTATGGAGAGATCACCCAGCAAATGCTCGAGCACTCTGATTTCCCTGGGAGCAACAATGGCACAGGCCTCTTCCAAACCATCATTGGCTTGAAGATCAGAGACCTCCTGGAACAAATAGTTGCCACCAAAACGTGTGCTCCATTGGAAGCAGCAAAAGCTTGAAACTTTTCTACATGGCAGGAAAAACAAACACCACCCGTATTGATCTTAGTCCCTCGTGCCCTATTTTCTCCTTTACTATTTTTTTCCCTTGTTTTTTTTTTTTCATCTTTACGTCATCACACAATTTGTTTTTCCTTCACACTTCGACGAGAGTAGAGGGGAGCGCTCAGCATGTATATACTTCTCCCCGTGTAATTTCAATCCAATTTGTAACATAGAGGAATGATAGCAGAAAATCGTATTTGATTACAAAAGCAATTAGGAGACAAGACGATGCATTATACGGGACAAAACTTGTGATATCAAGAAAAAAAAATCAATCACCCTATTCAAAACAAAGGAATTACAACAACCTTGTCAAGTCATCGTTCTTAACTTCGACCTAAATACATGAGGTAATAATTGTTTGTCACTCATGAATAGATTGTCACCTGAACCAGCATAACAAAGTGCATACATTTTGCCATGTCCATGATGAAATAGAAAGTCAGCTGGAGATGTAGAGAAGATATGGCAGGCCCTAGACCATCATGAAATTCTAACACAAAAAAGAAATAATATAGAGAGAATATTGGCAAATCTCCGTCTAAAAATTGACTAATAACCACTAAGTCCACACAGAACACGAAAAATGCCTGTACTTCAATCATCCAACTCAGTTAAATATGCCAAGGGGCAACAATAAATCGAGCAGGTGAGAAAAATGGTGAGGCATGGGCTATGGGTAAAAGGAAAAACAGAACGCGTCTACAATGAGATCGCTTCCTGTATGCTCCATAAAAATTGTTAAGGATCACTTTTTTCAAAGACGGTGATGCATGTTGTCCATTACAATAAAACTCAAGCCCAGAGATAACTCTCCTAAGATGACTATACGATTGCCATTAATCAGTGACAGTACATACAAGAAGCCTTCGGGAAGATCAATGGAAATGTTAAAGAGATAACATGAAAATGAAAGAGACAACATGCGATGTAATTCTATTACAAATTTATTGTAATTGTAAGCAGTGACAGTACATACGATTGGAATTGTCTATTACAATAAAATTCAAGCACAGAGATATAACTCTCCCAAGATGACTATACGATTGCCATTAAGCAGTGACAGTACATAGTGATGAGACACTCGATAGCTAATATTAAAGCCACCTATTCCATGAAAATGAAACAAATTGTAATTGTAACACAGAATTCTCTAATCTTTGCAGCTATCATAATTGAACCGCAGTTTTTTAGAGGACTGATCAAAATTGAAATAGATTATATCATCTTATCTTGCTCAGCTATCATCCCAGGAATCAGAGCCAGAAATTATGGCCCTCACAATCTAGAATTCAAACGACTTCTTGAGTTCCCTCCGAAGAATCTTTCCAGCAGCTGATTTCGGAATTGGACTGGTAAAAACTACCTTTCTCACTTTCTTGTAGGGAGCAACCTATAAGCACAAAGATGTGTACGCTGAAAAGCTTAGCTCATTTTGATCATCAAGAAAGACGAACAAAGCCTGGTCAAGTGTGTTTACCACTATAAAAATCATTTCATACTGCTATTATCTTTTCTAAGTGACGGAACTTGGGAAATGTTTAGTTTGTGGATGTGTGCATGGGGATGACATCAAATTAACTTGATGAAAACCTGTGCAGCTAAGTAGTCCACGACAGCTTCCTCAGAAAGATCGCTTCCAATTCTCTTGACCACGAATGCCACTGGTATCTCACCCGATTCTTCATCAAGGGCACTGTATGGTACAAAATAACTAAGTAACAATGCATCACCAGATCAACATTACAAGAAAAATAAGGCATTTAAAGAAATTCGACTAAAACAGCATATGATATATTTCGTTGTAAAGACGGATTGGTTCTTTGATTTTTTTTTAACTATATTAGTTCCCAGAAACAAAAAATTAAGACAATTCAGCTGCGAGATAACTGAGATGCTTCTGATTATGCATTTTCTCAGTCTCAAAATCTATATCACAGGAAAGGAACTGACTCTACCCTTGATTTTCATGTCCGAACTTGCAAGGCTACTTTGTTTAGGGGGAAGTGGGGGTGGGGGCATTGAAGTCTCGCTTACCCTGTTACCGCAACATCAACAATTTCAGGATGGGTAATTAATACAGCCTCAAGATCAGCAGGAGCAATCTGTTAGCAGCATAAGATGTCACATGAAGTTAGCTAGTAATATAAGATTTGTCAAAGACCATCTAAGAGCTCATTGCAATTTATAATCTCTTAGGAATTCATGTTCTGTAATAATCTCCTTTTGATATAATCAGATGAAGTGAAGATATAAACTGGGGCACCATCATCCCTTTTCAGCGCAATGCAGAGAACTGACCTATCTCTAAAAGCCACAGGGAAAAGCAATATATCAGCAAATCTGTGACAACCATTACATTAACTGTAAAGCTCTAACCTGAAAGCCCTTGTATTTTATAATTTCTTTCACTCGATCGAGTATATGTAAAAATCCATCCTGATCAAAATGAACAATATCTCCGGTATGTAGCCAACCATCCTCGTCGATCATTAACCTAGTTGCATCGGCATTATTCAAGTACCCTGAAAAATTGTAGGCAGTTTGAATATCTTATTTTAAAAGGAAATAGGAAACCAACGCAAGCACACACAGCCTGCATACTGCATGCCCTTTGCTTTGTAGGAAAATCAGGTGAAAAGGGTTCTTAACTGAAAGGCCAATCTCGCACAATTATGGAAACGCCAGAAGAGAAGGAAGTAAAGAAACACTAGAAGAATGCTCTAAGCATGGAGGTCATATACAACCTATAACACAGATTTATGCAGTTAATAAACAGACACAGCACCCCAGTTGCAAAGCAATTCGAGCACATCAGTAAGCACGTGGTTCTTCTCCAGAAGTTAAAACAAATCTAGCAAAACAAATTTCTTACTACCTGCTTGAGAGTTGAATGAGAAATTTGGAAAGGAAAAAGAGAGAGAATTTTACCTTTCATGATTGCAGGTCCTCGTAACAAAAGCTCGCCACTGCTGCCTGGAGGCAAGAAGGATCCCGTCTTGCAGTCCAATACCTTGGCTTGCATATTTGGAGCCAAAAGTCCAATGGAAGAGTATCTTCGACACTTCTCAGTATTGAAGCCTCGGGTTCCAACTGCAGTTGACTCAGTCATGCCATAACCCTGCCAACTAGCATTATCAATGGCAGGACATGCCTAAACAGCAGAAATCCTTGTGATCCGCCGGCATACAAACATGGCTCCTCGAGTGATGCTATAATAAGTTCAAATTCAATCAACTCAGAATTAAATTTTTCCATCTAAAAAGTGATGGGAAAAAGGGTAAAAGAAGTCGAGACTTCCAACATATTTCAGTGTTTCAACTGCTGTTTAATGTCTGCGGATCAAATGAATGCCAAGAAAACCCAAAAAAAGGAAGGAAAAAAAAAATCCTAAACTCCAGTTTATATTTTGCAGAGCAGCAACAGGGAAATCAGCGTGTCCTAAAAATGAAAAGAAAATAGTAGGCTTGATTGGGCATTGCAGAGACGTAGAACCAAGAAAACAATTAGAGAAATGCAAGTTTCATCATCCCTACCTGAATGAAGTCAACATGAGGAAGAGTCTGAACAAAGTCCTCAATGGTTTTCCTGCTGAGAGCAGCAGCCCCACAAGAGACCTGCTTCAAGCTCGTCAAGCCACTTCCACCGGAACAATTCACTGTCCTGGTCAGAGCAGTCAATATGGGCGGAACCACGGGGAAATGGGTGACTCCATACCTATCAATGGCCTTGACCGCCTCGTTGGGATCGAACCTCCTCATCACAACCACCGTAGACCCCAACGACAACAGTCCCAAGACAAAGAGCGACATGCCATATATGTGAAACATCGGCAGGACAGCCAAATACACATTCTCGGAGCTCGGGTACTCGTACTGAGAGGCTTCGAACCTCACGAAGAGCTCGCACATGGCGATGAAATTACCATGTGTGAGAACAACCCCTTTGCTCACGCCCGTAGTGCCGGATGAGTACACTATTGCCGCCATATCTTGCTGCTTCACGATGGGCCTCTGGAAAGATTCAAATTTTCTAGACAAAAGCACGTGAAAATCCGCAAACTCGCAAACTCTTGAACCATAACATACGTCCTCTGGCACAGCAATGGGTGAAGTTCCCAATGCCTTGAACATCTCGCACTTGTCGGGCGAAGTGAAAGCGAGACGCACATTGCAATCCGAAATCTGTCGCTTGGTCTCCGACACGCTGCTCAGCGGGCTCATGGTGGTGACGACCCCGCCAGAGAACAGGACGCCCAAGAAGACGACAGGGTAGTAGACGGAGTTGGGCAATTGGAGCAGGACCACGTCGCCCTGCGAGACGCCCATGCTGCGAATCCCTGAAGCCATGCATTGGACGAGAGAGCGGAGCTCCGAGTAGGACACGGACGAACCGGACAAAGAATCGACGAGGGCGGTCGAGCCGTCATGGGTGCGAGAGAAGAGGTAGGAAGCCACGTCGTCTACTGGGTCGGAAGGAAGATCGATGGAAGGGTGTTTGCTGCAGTAGATTCCGGTGACTGGCGAGTACCAGTGAGGATGCTGTGCTGTTCGTGGGCTGGTCTGCATGTTCGAGGGATTGGTTGGTCAAGTTCGTGGAATGCTGTGATTCCAGAGAAGGTGCCAGGAATGTGTTTGTTTGTTTGTGTCAGTGCGTGCGCGTTTGCGACGGAGAGGGAGAGAGGGAGAAAGAAGAAGCACAAGTATAGAGAAGCGGCGGAGCAGAGAAGAAGCGGAGGCTGCGGATGGTTTGTCGTGCAAGAAATGCGAGCCATTGGAGGCGGCTAAGATTTGGAGGCCTTTCTTAATTCATACCTACCTGCCATAAAAGGGAAACGATCGCCTGTTTTGGAACCGCACTGGTGTTGTTTTGAGTCCGCATCCACCTTAATCTACTCGATCTAATGTGAATTTCACCAAAATCTACAATTATACCTATAAACCGATCTATGGTGAATCCAAAAACTGAAAAGCTATATACGATTTATGTTGTTTGCTAACACTATCACCTAGAGAGCCAAATAGGCGATTGCAATTAAACTTGATAAGATGATTCGAAGATAAAAATTTCACCATCGACATAAGCGAATATAAAGAACAAAAATGCGCAGTGTGTCTGTTAGACCGTAAACAGATGCAAGTAAGACAATAGAAAGCAAAGCACGACAGCTTTTATAACAGGCTTATGATAAGTATACGTTCGCTCTCTCACACTAATAGCCTACTGATTGGATTTCGCTGAGTAATCAAATGAGATATTACAATAAAATATGATCGCTTATACTCAAACACTTCAACACAGAAGTGAATGCCACTTCGAACCCAAACTTTCTCACCATACACACTTTTGAAGACTACACAACAAGAATTACAAGGTTTGGCTCAAAGAAGATAATATAGAAAATGCATAGTCCTCTCGAGATATGGATGTCAACTCACTTGATCTCTCTTACTCTACAAATATGAAATCCTTGAATTCACAAGTCGAGTCTCTAAGAGGTATTGAAATAGTAAAATGACAAGCGTTAAATCTGTGTTATAGGTTGTATATGACCTCCATGCTTAATTAGTCCCGAAGTGGGATTGAAATAGTAAAATGATAAGTATTTAAATTATTTATTAGTATCTCAAACTTGGATTTGTATGTTTCACGAGAAATGTGACACTTTGCAAAAATATGACTCAGTTATTTGTCACGTCAACCACTCGAAAACCCATAAATAAAATGCATAAATAGAACCGAAAGAGGAAGTGAGAACTAAAGCAAGCAAACAAACATCCCGATTTGTACAAAAGTCATTCTTCCTATCAAATACACTTAATGCGTGCAGCCAAAAAGAAAAGGTGGTGGTCCCGAGAGCTGTTTATATCCACTATCAATCTGATCTGACGCAGTGAGTGCTCAATACGTAAACTAGATCAATCCATTTTGTATGATGATGAACTGGGGACTTTATATACTCAATGTATTGGACTTTATAATGAACTGGCCCTCATCGTGCAAGGACCCCCACCCTCCAAATGAGTAAATTAGATTGCACAATACTTGATATCCTCAGTACATAGGACTTCATAATGAATTGGCTCCAATCGTGCAAGGACCCCACGCTTCGAACGTGGAATTCTTGTCCCGTTTCATCAAAGTTCCTTTCTCCTTAGCGTACTTTATAAGCCAACATAGACATGAGATCAGTCCCTGCTCGGCAAGGAGTTTTGACCCTTCAGCGTTTATTGCAGCGAGTTTGGGAGAGCAAAACCAGTAGATAAATGTAAAGGGAACCATAGGCCAAAGGGTTTTTTCAAGGTAGGGGTACTAGGATAAGAAAACATAATTTTGGTAAGGACTAAATTGAATTGATTTTGCAAATCAGGGCCATTTGAAAATGGAGTACCCTCCTAACGAAGTATGCTCAAGAGTGCCCCCCTTGGTTTGATATGGTCAAAGAAGTACCCCTATTTGAAGAAAAGAACTAGCTTATTGGTTTATAACCGCAACCGCAAGCACGATGGAATGTCCTTAGATTGACAATGCACTCTAATTTTCGAAAGAAATTATGAGGAGCTTTGCCTACATTGTGGACCTGAATTCCTCATTTTGGGTTTGCTTCCTCCACTTTGTTGCGGACATTTGAAATTCTTCTTCAATATCGCATCTATAGAAGAAGAATATTTACTTGGATGAGCCTGCGCTAGTACTTCTTGAACGGGCTTCGGATGAAGATGATCAACTGATCAGTTCTTTATGAAAATCGACCGATTCTCTATCCAACTCATTGTCGAATGCGGAAGACAACTTTCAATATCACTATTGATAGGACATCCTCTCAAATATATCTACTATGTTTTTGTCTGTGTCTATCATGTTGTGTTTGGTGCAGTTGACCCAGCTGCACAACGCAAAAGATACATATATGTAAGTACTATCCCGCCGCCGAGATGGCATCGTGCCCATGGATTATATGACCATTTGAATCACCTGCCTTGAATTTCAGCCGTGAATCGTCCATGGCGGAGATTTTTACCGGAGGCGATCTGGCCATCTTAAATTGTAAGGGCATCGATGTCCTCAAGGCATGAATAGACTAACCCCACTTCCCCATCATTATGGGGGGGGGGGGGGGGGCTCTTGGTACAGGTGGGGATGGACCATCACCTTGCCAAACCTCACCAAGAAAATCAACCGCGTCCAGGAGAAAATATCTGAAGAAGAGGAAGCTGAGTCAAAGTAAATTCATACCCGTAAAATATTACAAACTATTCGCATCAAATGTGCGACAGAAGGACTAATAAATAAGAGAACAAGCGACAAGGAAAATCTATCATCCAAAATAAGCGATGGCGGATGTCGAGTTCTTCTTGGAACAATCGGTTAGACTTAATCTGTAGAACCCGTCAATGAAAGTTCTCAGCCTTGTATGAGAGGAATCATACAACGGGCTTTCGGTCTCACGGATATGTACTGGGGTGACTGAGTTATGCTCAGTGTTCACGTTCAAGGACGACTCCGAATACAAGATTACTACTGTCTGTCCACCTTAACCTCAAATAACTCCCCCTCCTCTTCTTCGAAGGACTGGAATATTGGGTGCAAGTAGGCATCGGCTAAGTAAGCCTTCAAGTTTAGGCCCGGTTCTGCCTCCCGCTCTGCTATGTCTTTTGCCATGGCTTCCTGCAGGAAAAAGGAGGAAAGTACAGCTAAAACCACATTCTTAGAGATGCCAAAGATGTAGGTTTGGACAGCGAGTGGACAATCTGCATAAATTATGCATGATAATCATGCTGGAGACCTCGAAGGATGATGGCCAAGTGAAAAGAGCTCAGCATCATGTCTCTTCTTTTGTTGGAAAATGTTTTGGGTCAAGTACCCTATTGTCAGACTTTAACCGTGAACATTTGACTCGTCATTCTGTTAGGCAAGCCAATTACACAAATGAGCACAACTACCGCAATAAGAAATATACAACCCCAAATCCCAAAATGCCCCTTTATTCCTTGAGAATGAGGGCTGATGTCCAATACCTCAAGTCATTTGTGAAGTGATCCCAGTACCCTCTTTTTTTTTTTTTTTCAATTGAAATCCTAGTACTTCTGACACTAGTGAAAAAAGCCATTCATCATAAATTATATCAGTTTCTATAGTTGACTTGACTTCTTCTGTACTGAGATAATATTGCAATATTATGGTGCAAGTTAACCCATTTCAATGAGGAAACCCTTGTACGGTGAAATCTACATTTCAATGATGTAAACAAAATATATCAGCTCATGGTGAGGAGGATACTGTCAAATTCTAAATATTAAAGGATAATATGTTATTGAAAAAGGAAAAAAAAAAGGGATTGTATAAGCACTCAAAATACAAAAGACCCGATAGGAGGAATGTGGACATTCTATCCGAAGAACACTGCAGGGAAAGTTGATAAATGTCTATGACCCTAAGACTCTTAATGGGGCAAGGGTTTACAAGTGCACATTGATAGCCACAATCATCGGGGCTTTTGGGTTATGCCTGCGGAAACAACTGCCAGTAAGTGAAAGGCAAGCCCTTTTGTTAATGATGAGAAACCCACATGAGGTAGGCAACTTTCAGGCACTGTAAGACAAGCTTACTTAAATGTAAGCAAATCTAAAATGCAACATATTCATCTTCATTAATTGTCTGTCTGCTTTCTCTAACTTATTTACTCTGATTTGCAACATTACTCACATAACCATGGAGCAATAATTTATTTGGGTTATTGGATTTGGATCTGGTTCAGGAAGCTCCACAAACACAAGAATTTGCAACACCCGCAACATGTTCAAGGGATGCTAATTGAATAATCAATGAGAGAAGTATCTTTAACAAGCTTGGATAAATGAGCATCAAGGATTCATAATGGAAGTTCGAAAATCATGGGAATTTACCTCCAGTGGATACTTTCTGAAAGCTGGCTCAAATCGATGTTTGCAGTACTTGTGAAAGGACAGTGTAAGTATCGGTAAGATAACAAGCAAAGGAGTAGAGTGCGCAGCTTTTTTAGTACTGAGCAACCCCAACAAAAGAAGCTGAGATATTAGCAAGCCTGCAATTATCCGACTATGAACGTGTGGCCAGAATGCTGCAGCACTCTCGTAACTTTGATTGTAGACATTAATAATCTGCCAATATTAACCATCAGAGGAAGCCAGACATATCAGATGTAAGTGAACTTCTCCGCCAACACATAAAAATTGTCCATCAAGACTAAAGATTATACATAGAAAAAAAAAATTTAGTCAATTAACTGACCTGATGACGGTAGACAAGATATGCAAAAGCAAAAAATACTAGTATGAACGGCAGGAGAATCGGAGTAACCACAGCATAAACGATCCCCAAAAGAAAGTAAAGTTCAAGACTAGGGAGAGTCTCGGGAAAATCCACGCTTCCCGGGTACATTGCCTTCTCCCTGTCTCTCTCTGTCTTCACCAAAAACATATTCTTGAGATGGAAAATAATTAAGGGCTTCAAACGAAGAATTTCGCCGGCAATGCCAGCCCATCCGTCCACCATTATGTACGTGATGAAGAAAGTGGCCTTCATAGGTATTGACACCCCAATGGTTCTAGGAATCCTGCAAAAAATTCATAGCACACATAAGCGAGTTACCCAAGGAACTGAAGTTTCATGAAATATGCCCACGAACTGGGGGACAAAAGAAGAATGCATGTTGTGAAGTAATTAACCATGTTGATGGTATGCAATGGTGAACTCAACTCATCCAATTGCAGAACTTGTACAGAAGACATCAATTATGCTAACGTTAGAAAAGTATATTTGGTTAGATGTCGCTAACTATATGTGCCTCAGGGAAAAACCCATATAGAAAAGCCACGATAAGCTGAAAAGTAAACACATTATTAACCACTCGACCAATTTCAGTGTGAAGGCATTGAATTGGAAATTGTGAATCAAACGAGAAATTGGCTACAAAAGAAGCCTCCACGGATAAGGATAAGAAGTCATACTGCGCAGGTGCTTGATGAAGAAAAGCACGCAGCTGCTCAAAAGCCGTTCCAGTCACTATACTTCCCAGAAAGACGTTCACCAACATGAAAAGGTAGTACTTTGATGCTGTTCTCCTCTCCAACATTGACAATGATATGTGTCCCTCGATTTTTGACATTAGCATCAAAACTTTAGGAAGAAGGAACAAAAAGATTTTGAGAGCAAGACCCGGAGGAAACCCTGTAGGAATGACTTGATGAATTTCCTGCATTTGTAATAACAATGAGTTCATGGTGAGCCACAGAGACAGAACCGGAGACCATATTGAGTTGGTCTCCTCCTGAAAATGATCAAGGCGGTCATTGAATTCGGAAAATTGTGAATACAAACCGAGAAATATGCTACCCAAAGCAAAAGCATACTCCATCATCAGGATAAGAGAGTTGATGCACTAAGCAATGTCACTACACCATCCTGGCGCCAATGTGTGGAATCAGATGAAGAAAAGCACGCAGCTGCTCCAAAAGCCGTCCAGTCTCACCTATACTTTACCCAGAAGAAAAGACGTTTCACCAACCATGAAAATAGGAGTACTGTGATGCTGTTCTCCCTCCACATTGACAATTTGATATGTGGTCACCCTAGATTTTTGACATAGAGCATTCAAAAACTTTAGGAAGAGAAAAGTAAGGGAACAATAAAGAGTTTGAGAGCAAGACCCGAGGAGGGAAACCCACTGTAGGGGAAATAATAACAATGAGTGTCATTGGTGAGCCACATTTTTTTTTTTTTTGGAGACAGAAACCGCGAGACATTTATTGAGTCTGGTCATCCTCCTGAAAAAATGATCCTCAAAACATCTCCTCTCTCATTAGTATTCCTACCCTCTTAAAGACGACATTACATCAGGATGCGGTAGAAGGCGACAGCGGAACCACATCAACTAGCTTCGGTCTCTGGCTCACCATTGAACTCATTGTTATTACAAATGCAGGAAATTCATCAAGTCATTCCTACAGGGTTTCTCCCGGGTCTTGCTCTCAAATCTTTTGTTCCTTCTTTCCTAAAGTTTTGATGCTAATGTCAAAAATCGAGGGACACATATCATTGTCAATGTTGGAGAGGAGAACAGCATCAAAGTACTACCTTTTCATGTTGGTGAACGTCTTTCTGGGAAGTATAGTGACTGGAACGGCTTTTGAGCAGCTGCGTGCTTTTCTTCATCAAGCACCTGCGCAGTATGACTTCTTATCCTTATCCGTGGAGGCTTCTTTGTAGCCAATTTCTCGTTTGATTCACAATTTCCAATTCAATGCCTTCACACTGAAATTGGTCGAGTGGTTAATAATGTGTTTACTTTTCAGCTTATCGTGGCTTTTCTATATGGGTTTTCCCCTGAGGCACATATAGTTAGCGACATCTAACCAAATATACTTTTCTAACGTTAGCATAATTGATGTCTTCTGTACAAGTTCTGCAATTGGATGAGTTGAGTTCACCATTGCATACCATCAACATGGTTAATTACTTAACAACATGCATTCTTTTTGTCCCCCAGTTCGTGGGCATATTTCATGAAACTTCAGTTCTTGGGTAACTCGCTTATGTGTGCTATGAATTTTTTGCAGGATTCCTAGAACCATTGGGGTGTCAATACCTATGAAGGCCACTTTCTTCATCACGTAATAATGGTGGACGGATGGGCTGGCATTGCCGGCGAAATTCTTCGTTTGAAGCCCTTAATTATTTTCCATCTCAAGAATATGTTTTTGGTGAAGACAGAGAGAGACAGGGAGAAGGCAATGTACCCGGGAAGCGTGGATTTTCCCGAGACTCTCCTAGTCTTGAACTTTACTTTCTTTTGGGGATCGTTATGCTGTGGTTACTCCGATTCTCCTGCCGTTCATACTAGTATTTTTTGCTTTTGCATATCTTGTCTACCGTCATCAGGTCAGTTAATTGACTAAATTTTTTTTCTATGTATAATCTTTAGTCTTGATGGACAATTTTTATGTGTTGGCGGAGAAGTTCACTTACATCTGATATGTCTGGCTTCCTCTGATGGTTAATATTGCAGATTATTAATGTCTACAATCAAAGTTACGAGAGTGCTGCAGCATTCTGGCCACACGTTCATAGTCGGATAATGCAGGCTTGCTAATATCTCAGCTTCTTTTGTTGGGGTTGCTCAGTACTAAAAAAGCTGCGCACTCTACTCCTTTGCTTGTTATCTTACCGATACTTACACTGTCTTTCAAAGTACTGCAAACATCGATTTGAGCCAGCTTTCAGAAAGTATCCACTGGAGGTAAATTCCCATGATTTTCGAACTTCCATTATGAATCCTTGATGCTCATTTATCCAAGCTTGTTAAAGATACTTCTCTCATTGATTATTCAATTAGCATCCCTTGAACATGTTGCGGGGTTGCAAATTCTTGTGTTTGTGGAGCTTCCTGAACCAGATCCAAATCCAATAACCCAAATAAATTATTGCTCCATGGTTATGTGAGTAATGTTGCAAATCAGAGTAAATAAGTTAGAGAAAGCAGACAGACAATTAATGAAGATGAATATGTTGCATTTTAGATTTGCTTACATTTAAGTAAGCTTGTCTTACAGTGCCTGAAAGTTGCCTACCTCATGTGGGTTCTCATCATTAACAAAAGGGCTTGCCTTTCACTTACTGGCAGTTGTTTCCGCAGGCATAACCCAAAAGCCCGATGATTGTGGGCTATCAATGTGCACTTGTAAACCCTTGCCCCATTAAGAGTCTTAGGGTCATAGACATTTATCAACTTTCCTGCAGTGTTCTTCGGATAGAATGTCCACATTCCTCCTATGGGTCTTTTGTATTTTGAGTGCTTATACAATCCCTTTTTTTTTTCCTTTTTCAATAACATATTATCCTTTAATATTTAGAATTTGACAGTATCCTCCTCACCATGAGCTGATATATTTTGTTTACATCGTTAAAAGTAGATTTCACCGTGCAAGGGTTTTCTCATTGGAATGGTTTAACTTGCACCATAATATTGCAGTATTATCTCAGTACAGAAGAAGTCAAGTCAACTATAGAAACTGATATAATTTATGATGAATGGCTTTTTTCACTAGTGTCAGAAGTACTAGGATTTCAATTGAAAAAAAAAAAGAAAAAAAGGGTACTGGGATCACTTCACAAATGACTTGAGGTATTGGACATCAGCCCTCATTCTCAAGCAATAAAGGGGCATTTTGGGATTCGGAGTTGTATATTTCTCATTGCGGTAGTTGTGCTCATTTGTGTCATTGATTTGCCTAACAGAATGACGAGTCAAATGTTCACGGTTAGAAGTCTGACAATAGGGTACTTGACCAAAACATTTCCAACAAAAGAAGAGACATGATGCTGAGCTCTTTTCACTTGGCCATCATCCTTCGAGGTCTCAGCATGATGATTATCATGCATAATTTATGCAGATTGTCCACTCGCTGTCCAAACCTACATCTTTGGCATCTCTAAGAACGTGGTTTTAGCTGTACTTTTCTCCTTTTTCCTGCAGGAAGCCATGGCAAAAGGCATAGCAGAGCGGGAGGCAGAACCGAACCGGGTAGGCTTGAAGGAACGGGCCTACTTAAACTTCTTCGAAGAAGAGGGGGAGTATTTGAGTTAAGGACGATAGTATTTGTATTCGGTCGTCCTTGATCGTGAACACTTGCAACAATACCCCAGTCACGTCGAAAGCAGAGCAGAGGGGGGGGAGTTGGAGTACGGGAGAGTTATAGTTATTTGAGGTTGTGAAGGTGTTGGATGGATTTAGACAGTAGTAAGATAGCAGTAAGTATATGGATACATTATATATCCCCCAAGTGGATTTTGGTTATGGAATTAGTTTAATAAAAATCTTGTTTACTTCTTGAGGTTTTGTATAAAAGTTTAACATTCCACTTCTTTGATTTGCTTAGGTTGATGAAATTAATAATGGAGTTTTCGAGATGGTGAGTATTATGTTAATGCCGTTGTGGTTAGTAGCATAATTCCCGGAGTCCGGCGGTACCCGGCATCGGCCGTTAAACAGGTCACTAGGTAGGGGGGGTGAAAATCCTAAGGGTTTATTGTAGTATAACGGTGTGGGGTGGTTACGTTGGGGTGGAGATCTCCCGGCGTGAGGGAGGGTCGGCACCAAGTTGTAGGGGGTTTGGTTGGGTGGTTAGGAGGGGGAAAAGGGTGTTGGAGTCTGCTGAGGGGGACTACGGTCAGTTAAACAGTATTGGTCAACAGCCCTTCACAGTTTAGGCCCCGGTGGGGTTGGGGAGCGGTTACCGGCGGTGGGGGGCCGGGAGTTTTCTTCTGGGTTTGTCGGCAGTTCGGTTCTTGTTTCTGTTTTTGTGTGGGCAGGGGGGTTTGCGGGGGGAGTGTCCGGGGGGGGGGTTTCCGGTCGAGTGGCCGAGTTTGGGGGGGGTAGGGGGTTTTATCTTTTAGGGCGGGGGGGTTGCAGGTTCCCCGGGTCTTTCCTTCTTCTTTGGCGGGTTCTCTTTCCTATATTTGTTCCGTAGCCGGGGCCGGGTTCCTGCGCTCCTCGCCGGCTCTCTATGTCACAATGTGCTGTATGAACGGCGTATTGTACTTTTATGCGCAATCGGCTTTCCTGCTGACGGAAAAAAAGGAGAGAAAAGGGAAGTTGGGAGGAGGGGGGGGAAGATACACAAAAAAGCAGTTGTTCATTAAAAGGCAGGGAGAAAACCAGTGCGGGGGAACCAGGGACGGGAGAAAAAGAGGAAAAAGTAAGAAAAAAGTGTAAAGTGACACAGGCGGAATCCATACGGAAGGAAGAAGGGCGGTGGGGAACAATTAAGAACGTACACTGTGAAAATGAGCAATGAAGAAAGGTGATGAAGAGAAAAGTGGGAAAGCGAATATATATATATCTGAAATGACGAATGGGGCGGACGGGCGTGGCAGTACAAAGCAACAAAGAAAAAGAAAAGGATAAGAAAGAGTGGGAGTAGAAGAAAGAGAGGGTAATAAATAGGAGATGAAAAGAGAGATGAAAAGACGAAGAGGAAGAGAAAGGGGAAGTAGCAATAATCAGTGAAGAAGTTAGGGGAAAAAGAGGGGGTGAAATAGGGGAGAGAAAGGGGAAAAGGGTAAACGAAAGGG
>JAGVVM010008536.1:0-13102 GCA_019149425.1 Psidium friedrichsthalianum
CCGCCGCCGCCACCGCCAACTACTGGCCGTTGCCTGCCACTGCCACATGAATTTTTTTTCCATTTTTGGTTTATTACACGATGCTTATTTTAATCATTTCGGCAATTAATTTTACTGAGCGATAGTGTTTGGAGAATGAAAATCGGAACATACGCGTGATCTTCTCTGAGCCTCCAGTCGCCCTGGTCCCCTCCCTCTCCCTCTCTTCTTTATTCTGCTCGTTATCTGCAGTTTCGTACCACACAACAGACTCACCGTCCTCTTTTGCAATTCAGAGCTTTCAAAAACGTCTCAGAAGAAGAGCCTTCGGGCTGCGTTAGAGATCTGCAGGGAAAGCTGAACTTCGATCACTGCGGCACGCAAGAGACACCTCTAGGTTTTGCTTCCTTTCAAGAAAGGCACAAGCAAAAAGTAAGCCAAAAGTTGCCTTTTCCAGGTCGCTTTCCTCAAATGACCGGTCCCGTCCTGAAGCCTTCGGGTCCTCGAAACTCGTTTGCACCGCCAAACACATGCAATCGCAGAGGAATCGCCCCGGCGATCTCCTTTTCGCATTTTCCCCATGGAAATTTGATAGAACAGAATCGTCCTGTAGTGTACTGGAGACTTTCATTAAGAAAAAGCCGCTCTACTTTTGAGATTTTTTTTAGGGCCATTCGCCCGAAAATAAAATAATAATAATAATAATAATTACACGAAAGTATTTTAAAAATATCATTTTTAATAAATTGAAAAATAAATATTTCGTGATTTAGTAAATATAAAAGCATTAAGTAATACTGGTCAGGTCGGATATGAATTAGGTATGTGTTAGGTCAAGTGTGGGTTTAAATTCGTACGATATGAAAATGAGTTAAATTAGTCAATATGAGTCAAATCATATTTGACGTGATTTAATTTGACCCACTTGTTTGACACCTCTAGATTTAAGGAAAAAAAATTAATTGGACATCAAACCGCTCCTCCTGCGAAACAACGTTGTTTCCTTTGCGTTGCCGGAGGACAAAGAAAAGTTGATCGAGACCAAAAGGCCACTTGGATAACCAAGTCCTAACCCAAGACTAGCTGAGTCTCCTCTAGAAGTCTCAACCTTTTTCTCTTCTATGAAACTGAAGAATTCGCAATTTGCATGCATTAACATAACAAAACTCAAATTATTATTCACAATTTTCAAGAAATTATGATAATACAATATTCGCATCATTGTGTCCAATACTTATATGTTCTCAAATTTTTTGAGGTTTCCCACTTTATAAAAAAAAGTTAAATCACCTGAGTAATGAAATTTTTCGAAGAGTGAAAAATTAAAAAAAGACACGATTCGTGATAGATTTTCGTGGAGATCATGTTAGACCTATCAAATTAAATTACAAGGAAAGATTGAATTTGCCACAACAACTTCACTTCACAAAAAGTCAAAATTTTGAAGATGATGGTCTTTACCCATTTATTTGGCTAACATGTGTTAAAGTAATACTTAACAAAATTCAAAATTGATAGTTTTGTTGTCTATTCATTGTCTGAACAAGGGCCAGGGGCATCCCGTCCAAATTATTGCTCAATATAAGAATAAACAGCTAACGCGTTCCATTTATTGAATAGGATTCTATGGTCGGTGATGATAGAAGTATGCTTTTTTGAAATTGCCATGAAAAATATGAAAAAATTAGTTCATTTCTCTAGTTGAATGTTATATATAGCGGCTGTTGAAGTTCATAAAAATGAGGAAAAAACGGAGTTCTAGATTTGGCTTGGCTAGTGAAAGTAATTATACAAGGAAAAAAAAAGGGATTCAATTGCACCCGCAAAGTGGACCAAACACTTGGAACTTCGGAACAAAAATCTACTTGGTTCGATTTCGCTTTCTATTTGGACCGGATCATGAACCCAAACGTAGGATGGGAAACCCAAACTCATCGCGACACAACTTCATTCCTTTACAAGTTTTCCCCCGCTTTCTCCAATCCGTTTCTTGCATGAATTCGATGCTAATTGCACGATCCTTGATCGAGTTGATGATCAAATATCCAGGTGCGGCACCGACCCATCCAATATTGCATGTCGACATGATCTCCTCATGAATGGTAAACGTCATGAACTGCTTAGATTTGGGATTATGATATCATGGACTTGGCTAACAGGTTAGTGAACCTTGAAAAGATTGTGAATTACAACACAACAATAACAAAGATAGCAGAGCCTCATGTTAATATTGGTCAAGCTTTACCGTGATGCTTCAGGAGAAAAGCTAATCATACTAAAATTGATTTGGCATGGCTGAACGAGCCAAACACATAATGTCACCAGAATGACATGCCTTGAGTAGTTACAGACATAATCCTTCTTTACTCAAACTTAGTGGTGGCCACGGTTCGGAACCGCCGGTTCCGATTTGTGACTATCATGAACCGGAACCGGAACCGGAACCTTGAAGGTAGTTCCGGTTCATGAACCGGCTGTTCGGGCCGGTTCCGATTCAAACCGATTTTCAAATAAAATTTTAAAAAAAAATTAAAATAATAAATTATGAAATAATAAATTTTCAAATACAAATTGTAATCAAATTTAGGGATCGGAAAAAAAAAGGAGGGAGGAAAGGGCTTGAACTTAATGAATTATCATTAGGCGCCTACATATCTTCTTGGAGATAGAAGAATCAAAGCCCTTGTAGTTCTTTTACATTTGATAACCCCATACTTACCTCATCGTCAATCGTCGCTACCTGTGGCGGTGGTATCTTCGTCATTGAAGAATTCGGATTCGTTATTGCGACCCATTTCTTGTTGTCGATATGCTGCCTTTGTCCAATCATCGACACAAACTTGAACTTCAACTGAATCCGGAGATAATCTCGAACGTCAATCATCCAAAATATTACCTCCAGTACTAAATGCTTGTTCAACCGCAACTGTTGAGCATGGATTGCTAAAATCTCTTTTGCAATGTGAGCTAGTACTGGAAATTGAGTTGAATGATTATTCTACCACTTTAGAATTTGGAAATCCATGCCTTCTGATTGAGGAAACTCAAATACAGTAGTTAAATAAATTTCTATTTCGAAAATATTTCCCATTATTCCCTTTTATCTTTTTTGCCTATTTATTAAATTTCTAGACCCTCTACCTAGGTACTTGCCTTGCATGTCACTAGCTTGGGAAGAAATTCCACTATCATCAACTATATTATATCTATTACAAAAATCATTATACAATTCTACTATTATATCTTTAACTTCTTTTTCTATATCTCTAATATTTACGGTTTCAGTCAAATGTAAACACTCATAGTATGAATTCAAATCATCAAGTAAGCCATCCATTTTCGTACGTAGATCCAAAACACAAGCAACCAAATAGATAATAGGAATTTTGGTATAATATTGCATCCATTTCGTTCGCATTGCTATAATAGTTGGACCTAATTGATTATCGTCTTCATTTTCTTCAAAAATATTAGCAATATTTAGACACTCTGTTAAAAATAAATGTATAGTAGGATAATAAATACCGGATAAAGTATAAGTTGCATTATTAAAAAATTTTAACAAATCTAAAATTCTTTTGCAAATATCTCACTCTTGTTGGTATAAATTACTTTGAGAAACATAATTCGCAAAAAATGTACATAATAAATTTTTATATGAAAAAGATTGATTAAACAACTCGTATGTATAATTCCAACGATTTGAAACATCTCTTGGAAATTTTTTTGGTTTTTTTCCATTTTGTTTACAAAATCTACCCCATTCTCTCATAACTTGGGGATGTTTCCATAAATATTGAATTGCTATTTTTATTGGACAAGAGAATTTTCAAGAGTTCGTAAACCATCTTGTACGCATAAATTTAAAACATGGCAAACACATCTAATGTGAAAAAAATTTCCACCAAAAACGGGTTTACAAATTGTTTCTAACTCGTGAACAGAAGCAGTATTTGACGCGGCATTATTAAAACCAATTGAAAAAAATTTATTAACTAATAAATATTCTTCTAAAACTTGCTTAATTATTCTATAAATATTATGTGCCGCATGCGTTTCATCAAAACTCGAAATGCAATAATTCTTTTTTGAATGTTCCAATCATCGTCTATCCAATGACATGTAATACCTATATAATAATGAGTTTGCCAAAGATCACTCCAAATGTCGCTACTTATATGCACACGTCCATTGAAAAATGCAAAAAAATTTCTCAAATCATCTTTTCCTTTTTTATAAAATTTAAACATTTGGTGTTTAACCGTATTTCTCGAAACGGGTTTTGCTTGTGAAGTACATGCATTTTGTACAAAAGTATTAAAATCAAATTTTTCACCAAAATTAAACGATAAATGTTCAACGGCAGTAAATTTAGCTAATTCTTCCTCATAATTATTTCTATCGTAACGAAATAAATTAGAAGTGTTAGAATCGACAAACTTGGGAATTTGTTGTTGCCTCGTGTCGATCCCTAATTCCGTTAGATGTTTGAAACCAAATGTCGTCGATATGTTCCATAGTCGCTTCCAATTGTAAACCTGTATACTTTTTTGCAATGGTTACATATGAGATTGTAGTCGTTACCTTCTAAATGTTGCTTGGTAAAGTGTTGTCATATGATGGATGCACCCCCTCGACTCATTTCTTTTGTTGTTGACGCTTCTTCGGTATTGGTAGTTAATTGTAGACTTTCTTGCGTCAAGATGTGCTCGACATTAGGAATAACGTTGATATCATCTTCGTCATCGTATCCCCAATGTGCATACTCATGAGGATCATGAGAATAATTGGATTCTTCAGGAATCATCGGGCTCTTTCATCTTCCACTAGCCATTTTTGAGAGAATTGAGCAGAAGAAATTGAGCGAATTTGAGCGAATTTGAGAGAATTTGAGAAATGAGAGAATTTGAGAGAAGTTGTGAGAAAAAATGAAGGGTGAAGATGGGTATTTATAATGGTTATGATTTTTTATAAATTAAAAAAACTATTTAATAATTATTAAAAAAATAAAATAAATAAAATAATGGCTATATAGCCGTTGCTCAACCAAACGGCTATAATAGCTGTTTGGTTGACCATTTAGCCGTTTGGAAACGGCTACAATATAGCCGTTTCCAAACGGCTACCGGGCCGGTTTTCAAATTTCATAACCCGGAACCGACCCGTGCCATACGGGGCCGGTTCCGGTTCACAATGAACCGGCCCGTGGCCACCTCTACTCAAACTCAACCAGAAGATTTCCCATCTGCACTTGTAGCAACCAAATCGGCAAAGTTGCTTCTGATGGACACAATATCATAAATGTGAAAGATTGATAGGAGATCCTCAATCTGTATCGCAAAAAAGGCTGAGTCTGAAGCTCCATCAAGACCATTTGACAAAAAAATAAAACAGCAAACCATTTGACTTCCTCCCATGGCCAACAACGCTCAGTGACAGCATCAAATCAATCCTTTCATGTAAATGTCTGCTTTAAAATCAGCCCAGATTGTCACCACACGCCATGGAAACAAGATGGATTCACTATGCTTCACACATGAACGGGGTCCATGTCAGTATTGCAAACATGCAATTTGCAGTAAGAGAGCTATCACAGGGAAGGTTTTGAATACACCAAAGTCATTGATTCCTCTAGATAAGCTGCTCAGATATATCATGCATCTAGATGCACATTTAAGGTTGAATGACATCACTATCATCCTGAGGACCCATCTGGTGCATATGCAATCCATCACATTGGTCGATTCTGGGCACACAATGTTTATCAGGAGACACAGCTATGATTAAGCTTGGAAAATATTCAGAGTTGAATCTGTAATGCATTCCTGCTTTCACCTATTAAACTCAACCTCTATTTGCACTGTTCACCCTAAAGCCCAATATGTCCCCCCCACAGCTAGACTAGAAAAGTTTCTGACTAATGCTTTGATTTTAGTCATTGCTACTATAATTGACTAGAATTGCAGGATCTAGCATAGCAAAGATTTCGAACCCTAGGCACATTGCAGCTTTATATTTATCTTTTTCTCAAAACTCTCAAGTAACAGGTAGCAGGGACTTAACATGGAGGTCGTAACAAATACATGGGAATCTTTGAAGAGATGCAAAAACCGCCTCTGCAAAGAGCACATTTCTGAACAGGACCATCATATTCAGTCAAACTAAGCTATAAAAACAAAAGTTCCACCCAATTGTGAGGGAACTTCAGTTTCCAGATGGTCAAACTCAAGCCACATGAAAGAGATAGCCACTTCATCACACATACATAAATAGCAGTGACAGAATGATATGGCAAATGCCCACAGAGGAGCCAATTGATTACGCACAGGCATCAATATGGATCTGCAGAATAAACCTCATGGATTCATTTGGGTTCTTTAGGAAAGTGCAGTTTGATCAAGGCTGGAAGCTCAGCGAGTTCAACTTGTGGTTTGCCTAACAATATCCTTTTCAACTTCTCGTCACAGTTCACCACATTCTTGTTGTTAGGATCCTGCCCACAGAAACAAACGACAAATATTTCAAATAAGCAGTGCAGAACGACTCGTGCAAGTGAAGACATAATCCGCTGTTTGCTCAATTAAAGCAGGACCCCAAAAACAGATAAGACGACCACCTAACTCGACGAAGTTTCACGCAGCAGTACAAACTATCGGCAATTTCATCAGAACAATTAAGACTTTATGAAGTTTCTCTGAACATTCAAGCAGTGCCAAGAAGATGCACATGCGCAAATTGCTTGATCCCAGAAAACATTTGCTTGCCGCAGTCAGTCACCAATCACCATTTGCTCACAAGCAGTAGTTTCGCCCACAAAAGGCAAAACTATCGAGTATAGCCAAACTTCATCAAGATCAATTCATGGACGCTACTGCCATAACCAAACCTACTCGCAACGCGGATAACTCGTTTCCAAATACTTCAATGTTCATCAATCAGGTGCCCAACGTAGTGAATTCAATAGTGCACAAAAACCTAGACGAACAGACCCCAAATCAAATTCCGAACTAACAATTCACTGCACGAATCCGCATATTAACCTGAGGGACTCATTCCGAAAGCCGTCCACACACGGAATTAACACTAGTACGTGGTTCGGCTAACGGAGACCGCTATCTATGGGAGCTTCTGACCTGGAGGTTGTTGGACTTGATGTAAGACCAGACGCGCATGAAGCAGCCGAGGCGGGAGATTTGGGACTGACCCACGAAGTCGCGCACGGTCGAAGGCAGATTAACGAGGTCGATCAGGTTAGCGACCTTCTTCGGGTTGTCGGCGATGGCCTTCTTCATCTTCTGCGGCAACATTTTCCCTGCTCTGTGATGGCCTCTTTTCGAAGCAGAGCCAAGTTTCCCTCAGTCCCCCTCCCGGTCCCGATCAAAGAGAGGCGGCGCGAGCAGTCAGCCGCGAGACTAGAGAGGTAATTGAGTTGGCTCGCGGACGTCCGTTTTTCACATTTAAAATTCCCAAATTCCACTTTCAATTTACCAAAAATACCTAAAACCATACATATACATATATATATATATATATATATATATATATATATATTCCCCGAGAATCCTAAACTTAGGATAAAAAATCTTCTCATTTTCAAATGTTAGAGAGAAAATAATTTAATAGAAGTAAGAAATAATTTTTTGGAGAGACGAACGACTTTTTGATGAAAAAAAAGGAAACGGAGTGTGAAAGTGAAGGCCATTAGATGTGAACGACACAACGTTTGCATGTACATTTACGCAAAACTAACTCATGAGTAATGACAGTTCTGCTTTAAGGGTGAAATTCGCAAGGATTGGTACTTTCATGGTCAATTTGCGTTCCACCTGAAATCGATTTTCTAATTTTGGAAACCTAAAGCTTATCATGTATACTCTGAAACCTGAAACATCCTATCTAAGATTTCAAAGTTGGTTCTAAGATCTATCTAGATTTCATCCATATTCTTGAAGGCTCAATGAATCCTTAGTGGAGTAGTTTAGAACACTCCCTTTTGAGCTAAAAGCAAATGATTTGGGTTCATGCCTGAATGGTTGGCTCTGGTGGAATTTATGTCTTCACTCTTTTTGAATAGAAGATGAATAAAGAATTTGGGATTCTTTCACAGAGGATTTGGACATTTTTGGGTAAACTCGGAATGAGTGTCTGCATAGGCCTTCAGAAGGGTTTGCATTATTTGATCTAATTTTTCATTTGGACGGCGAAGAAGCATTGGATATCTACAAATTCCCTGAATTGCCCTTTGAACCTAGGTCTATTAGGCAAAATTCAGAGTTGTGGGATCTTGATTAGGATATCCCATCCAATGATGATATCTTTATCTAGGGAACTAGCGTCAAGAAGTTTGGTGGTTATGGTGGACTTGGGAAAGAATTGGAGTATGATAGACTCGCTAGGGACTTTGGTAGCCAAAGTGTCTCCCGACGCAGAGTTGCAGTATTGGGAATAGGGGACCCAATATCTAAAGCAGTAAATCATCATTTCTAATGACCATAATTTCCTGCTACAATCAATTGGCCATTACTCATATTTAGACACAAAATATGAAGTATTACTAAAGTAAAAGTCTCAACTAGGGATATTGCCAGAAATTGAATCTCGTCTAGTGATTTCATATTACATATTCATCCACAACAAAAACACAAAGACTTATTCCAGGTTCCATTTTTAAGTATCAAAAACCTACCCATTAAAATCGATATCTCAATTTTTGAAACTTGAAATCTATTATGCATATCTTGGAACTTGAAACTAAATTAATTCTCCAATTCCTGATTCTATCTTAAACCATGCTTAACTCTAGAAATTTGGCGACTTTATACACTACACTTGAAAGTTCGGGAGAAAATTTTTCTCTGAAAATTAAAAGTTGGGGGACTTGGGGAAAAACCACAAAATATCATTGCCAAAACTAAAGGGACTTCTCCTAAGAGTCGTAAATAAGGTGGCAAAACGAGGGGAGTGTGCAAGAGAAGACCCTCTTTATAAGAAGAATGACCAATTCTTTGCAAATTAGAGTTTCTTGTGTCAATATTTAGGGAGGAAGACATTGTTGTTTCTATCATAAAAATTGAGTGATAGCCGACATTACACCCCTTGAATTTGGGGGTGATCAATTTCAAAGTTGATCGATTCTCATCTTTGAATCGCTTGTGAGACCAAGAATCCACCAACCTGTTCCTAGACCCACCTTAGAATAGAACCGACCGATCCGGTCCGGTCCTCAATGGGCCTAGGAACCAATGACATTTCAGTGAGACCTCTCTTAGTTCCATCTACAGCCAGCAAGCACGAAGACATCTAAATGTCTTACTGGAACACGTGACATTTCTCAGAGCAGATTTTCGTATGCCTTTTATATCAGATAATATATACATACTCATATGATTGAAAGGCTAACGAAAGCTAGCCAGAATCAAAGTCAACATACATACAAGCAATTTAACATGAATCAAGTAAGGTCTCGGCTGTGGCTTGTACAAGTCGAAGTTCCAATGAGATAACTAAACGCTTATGCTGAACGACAATCAATCCAGACACCAAGCATAAGAACGCTTCTCAGATTTGCTCACGCGGTGATCAGTTCGGAGAAGAGATCTGAACGCAGCATCGAAGCAATTAATACGACCCAAGAGTGGAGATCATTAACAAATCCTAAATTGAAGAGAAATTCAGATAAATCTCGACTGTAATTTTTCGCCTATACTTTGTACGAAGAATGGCCAAAAATAGTTCGTCGAGTATTTACTTTGATAAGGTGCGATTGCGGCCACAATCGATTGTTGAACTGGTGAGAAGAGGCAAGAGCAAGGGAGGGAGGCAAGAGCCGTGCTCGACGCGACTCAAGGGAGAGCTAAGGAAGGTGTGAGCGAGAGGCATCGAGCGACGAGGGAGTCTCTCGCGCTGTGCGACTGAGAGAAGTGAGAGCGAGAGGTGTCAGCAACAAGCATGACTGATTCGCGAGAAAAACTATGAGAACTTGGGTTTTGAAATAATAAGAATTATAATACATATCTATACGGTTTCCTGATCGGTCCGATTCTTTTGCTCAGCCTTGAACTTTTCCACGACCCGGTAGCAACAGCATGTTTGCAGCGATGATAATGAATATCTTCATCAATGATCACGACGGATAATAACTAGTTAGGCCTAAAAATGAAATCAACTGGAAAATGTCTTTGTCGCATAACAGGAGATCTGACCTGGATGCTGGTTCTTATCCCTGGGGGCCTAATACTGTAGGCTCGTCGATCATTTTTTTTTTTTTTGCAGCTAACTCGAGTCCAAAGCAAGTACAAGAGCATCAATCGAATACCCATTCAATATGAGGTTCGCCTGAATGGATCCATGGATCACGAATAACAAACCCTCAGAAACCCAAAGTGGGAATTTCAGAATTTAACGTTGGACAGTGTCAGGTGGGATGAAATTTGAGGTACCATTGGACTATCATCACCCAATTGGGCTCAACGCACGTAACCAGAAGCCCAATATGAAATTCAGAAAGAATGTAATCAGATGATCATATTCTACGTAGGTGGATACTACAGGTCGGCAATAAGTAGGAAGAAAATGAACAGAACCGCCTTTACATGCAAGACACTCTCTCTCTCTCTCTCTCTCTCTCTCTCTCTCTCTCTCTCTCTCCCCCTCCCTCCCGCAAAACCCGAATGCTCGTCTTCTTATGCCAATGGTCTAGCTCTGTGCTGTAACTGGCACGGCATAAGTTACTCTTAAACCCGAATACTCAATTTCTCAGGATATGCCGATGGTCTTTCCAAGCAACCAAAGCACTAGGGAGAGCTCAATGCCAAATATGGTGTGCAGAGTACTCCTGTCTAATGTAAATCCATACACTGTTATCCCTGCCCGGTTGTTCTCGAAGTATGTCACTGCCATTACGAAAGGAACTCGGGTCAGCAAAACAAATATCCTGCGATCTATCAAAAGCATGAATTCTAACGTGAGATGAGTAGCAATGGGGACATAATGGTCCCACAATACCATCACTTCTGTAGCTGCCGATTATGTACATGTGCAAAGCCAGACGGTTATCATGAATGTCAAAGATTTCTTCACTGCACATCTACATTCATTCGACAATCAAGCTCAAGCTCAAGCTCAACATGAATAGAAGGTGAATTCTAGCTCCCCCTATCAGGATGCCAAGGACTACCAAGCAATCAGCTACTAGAAAAGGTTAGGCAACTCATAGTTATTAGAGTCGTTTTGGTACTATTCGCCAAAATATTAGTAGGACACGCTTCCATTCTTGTTAAGGTTAAGCAAATGATTCTTCAAATTAAGGTAAAGGGTTAAAGGACTTACCAAGGGCTTGTCTTTTCTGGTATGTTATAGTACTATAAGCATATGCTGGGATCAACTTGTTATTGTCCAAGTCATCTTCCTCATCACCAGCATCGTCGCTATCTGATCCTGTACTATTTTCAGGAAAGACTTGGCCAGGGGCAGCATGGGCCATGGGTGTCTCACCGTCATTCGCCTCAAAAGATTCATCGAGTGTTGCGCACACATGCCACTTTGCCGCAAGGCATGTCACGGACTGTGCTTTATGTGTAATCTTGGTCGCACTGCGCAACAAGACAAAGAGCCCAGCAACCAGCGTCATAGAGCACAGCTGTACAATTACAAATGTTACCCCCACTTAGTACGCTGTTAATGCTGGAAAGTACTGAAAGAGAGGTGATCATGCACAAATGTATTTCATCATGTCACAAATTAATAATTTCTGAATTAGCACGAAAATCTGCAAATTTGTTTCAGAATTAGAGTTCCTCATGGGCAAGAAAGATGCAAATAAGTTTGTGAAGCCCCCTTTCTCAATGTTTAGAGGGAGGAACTTACAGCCAATTCTCCTGTTCGGAAAATGTTAACATCTGCAGTGGACTTGGTAGTGACAAGCAGCGAGGCAAACTGGCTTCCAGTGACCAAAACTAGAGCCCACAATATGAATGCACGGTACCTATGGCTGATGATCCGAAGGTGTCTCCTGATCCTAAGATGCTCAGATAGGACCGAGGCCACATCTGAGTCTACGTGAAACACCTGTGCAAAGTCTTGTAGTCGCAAGATCTGGAGAGAGCATATCAGACGGAACAGTACACACACCAAGAAAATGACCATTGTGCGGTAGAGCCATGAGAAGAGCTCCATGATGCAAGCGACGGCATCGCTCAGGTAAACATTCCCCAAGAAGGGTATTTGAGAGGCTCCTGAGGCATACCACCATATTTTATAAGCACTCTCGGCTGCAAAGCAGGGGATGACGAACATGGACGAACATGGAGAGGATTTTTTCAATGATCTCTGCTATAAACGAGACATGTTTGTACAACATGTAAGGTAAGAATTATAGCTAACAAAAAGCTACTCATGTAATAACAGTACTAGTTAGCAAAAACCTACCACACGGCAAAATATCAATCTTTCTGAGACCCCTTTCCCTCGATATTTGCTCAAGAGAAAAGGACTAAAAGTTGGATCCTTCACTCCAGCGGTCATGACAATTAATGTCAAGCAATGATGGTCCAGTTTCTACTATGATGTGAGGGTTCAACCTACGGCACGACTCATAACTTCATGACACCAGCATCTTTGCTTAATGCATCATAGTGAGCTTCGCAAATCACAGAAAATAGACATTCAATCAAGTGCAGCCACACTTATTGTGTAAATTTGACAATTCCTGCAAGCCATCATTTATCATATTCTTCTCTTCCCCCCTGTCGCAACTTTTATGGGAATCCAACCCCACTATTCACTGTGTCTTTTCATTTTTTGAAATGTCGCAGATGACTGCAATTTTGTGAGGTCAAACCTACACTAAGTATATTCTTCATTTTGCCTCACACTTGATTCAGCATGGGACCGGACATCAACGAATTCCTCGCGATGAATCATAACAACAACCGCACATGTATTATAGCAACTTTAAATGGTGGCACCACATGCTTCTGATTCTTATTCGGAAAGCTTATAAACCCCTCATCGGTACGGCCGCTGTCAAAAAGCGCTTGCTCCACCGATGCCAGAGAGTTGAGGGTTAGTGACGGCACCTCGTACCCTTTTCATCTCAACAGCTATGAGACGGTACGAGATACCC
>JAGVVM010008537.1:0-20661 GCA_019149425.1 Psidium friedrichsthalianum
GTCAGTACTAAAGAACAAAAAAAGTTAGAGCTCTAGAAGTTAAGTAGCACATTATCTTGGACAACCAGCAAACATAGAAGAAAAGACCTACGTGGGAAATAAAGTGTATTCCCTTATATCTAATTAGATCAAGTTACAGGACTTCGACTTACCCAAACCTTAACCACATAACCATCTAGAGAAATGCAGATGAAAAGTAGAACACCCACTCCAAGTGTCATGATAACAAATGTTCATAGCACAAGTACAACAGTTATCGCCTGTTACGAGGCTCATCGCCGGAGCTCATTGGCCAGCGCCACCATTTTTGCTGAAAGTCGTACAAGGTATATAAAGCGGGTAGAGTCTTGGGGAGAGACGAATAGAGAATCTTATTTTAAGGACAATATACCCATGTTAAACCAGCTATTACTATTCAAAGTAAGATTCGCACTAAAATGCAGTCCAACTCTTCCTTCAACTCTCTTCTTTTAATCACCTTTCTATTCTATTAAGTATTCTGCTATACGTTTCTTGTATCTTTGGTCTAGCAATTTTGGATCAACAAGTTTTCTTATCCATTTCTTGGAAAACAGTACAAAGCCATCCTAGAATGGAGTCATTTATTGACGTTAGTTAAGACTGAAGAAGAAAAGGCCGAGATAAGGAAGTAGCACTTGCATAGTTTATTATACATGCATGAGGACATTTTTCTGGCTAAACTGATACAGTGGAAAATAATAGAAATGACCCCACGAAGCAAAGCATATCACTGGGTACGTAAGAATGAATTTTGACACATAATATTCTCAAATTCTGTATACAAGATAAATAAATAAACAAACCAATTTACCAATAAAACTTGACCAAGGATTCTGGACTTCAAGCTGACTAGTAACTGGATTGAGACAAATGAAAGAGAAGAGCTACGCTCATTTGTAGCCCATCCCATAGATCGTATAAAAAGGAAAACAAGATTCAACAATCCTACAACTCTCACTTCTTAGAGTTAAACGAAAGCCAATGTTACACTGTGATAGCACAGAAGCACTGAGGATCACACAAGGTTCATGCATCCGTAGATACTATTAATCGTCATGCCCACAAGGACAGAAGCTTACCGACTGTAATCGCTCAAACTTCATAAAGCCCACGGCCAACATAATAACGTTCCTGGTAGGAAGTATAGATCAGAATTAGAAGGAGATGCACATTTACAAATGGTCTGAAAAAAAAAACACTGAATAAAAATTTCTAACATGGCCGAATGAGCCACACAGAATACCTGATAAATCCACTTAAAAAATTGAAAAAATGTTGATCGGACATCTGAGAAAGGGAATGACATGCTGGTAGTTTCAGCAGCAGCCCTAGGACTAAGCGTAAAGCCGCATAAACACCCACAACCAGCATGTAGATCTGAAAATAGGTAGAATCCGAGTTGTTCTTATTCATTCATCCATACTTTCTGCAAGTAATCACTACTAATTACAACTCACTAAATCCAGTTAGAAAGGGGGAAAACAACCTTACAAGATTGCGTCTGTTTCCTTTTTTCACTTTTCAAAAGCCAAAACCACAAACTTACAGGTAGAGATATGTCACAGCTACAGAGGTCAAGCCACACCAGAAGAACCTAATGACCACCTTGAGATTGCCATTCCTCTTGCTGTAGTGTAAGCCCCATACATGAGGATGACATCTAAGCAACCTATCAGGAAGCAATCAAAACAAAAGCTTTTGAAAAGAGCGGTAAAAACGGACCACAAGGTTTATTATTTGAATATGCAGATGTATGAAAAAAAGAAAGACCAAGGGGAACTCACTCTCAACAAATTCATTATAGCAAATGTAGGCCCGATACTAAGAACTACGCCTTGAAAGCACGCAAATTTATATCACCGTTATGAAAGGCAATAATTGTAAGAGCTGAAATAAAAAGTAAACAAAGAGAACTTGTATCAAATTGTAGAAACAATAGTATTGAACCTGATATAGTCATATTATCATCTAACTACCTGAAACATTAACACCAAGAAGATCCAAAGACAATGAAAACTTCGATACAAGTGAAGAAAGTACGGTGCTCGACGAATGTGCTTTTCCCAGTCTGCAAATTCACATGCATGCGAATCAGTGAAATATGCAACAGTAAAGACGATAAATTTTAAAAAGAGTAGAATACTCTAAAAGTAAAATAATAATGAATGGTGTCAAATATGGTATTTATATTCATTCCTTACTGTATAATTTGTTTGCAACAGCCCTTCATGTACAATCCACAAAAACATTGATGAAAGCAAGCATTGAACAGTTCACAGCAACACAAGCTTATTGACACTAAATAGCTCCACTCTATGGATCATCTTACGCCATTACTCAGAGCATAAAGCACGATACTAAAAAATAGAGACTCAAAAATCAACAATCAGAAGTCACAAAACTATATGGCAAGGAAAAGAGCCGTTGATATGACCAAATATTCAGTATGGGTTCCCAGTCATTAATATCTACAGGAAGCTAATAATCAACTAAACATCGCTCTTTAAAATTAGAGAATAAACAATGCCAGCCATTTTCCTCACTATCAAAAGAAAAATATGATGATTCTGCAAGTGAGCCTATGTTCACTTAATTACGAGTCTATCAACAAGTTACAAATACCAGATGCACATCTCCACTTGTACGTTCCCATATAATCCATGCCAAGAAACTCAAAATACACCAATTTTAATATCCTCTAAATACAACAGAGTTCCCATGTTTAGCATAACAGACAAAGCAGAGATCTTGAAAATCTAGGGTTTGATTTAGAACAAACCCTTTTCCTCTTTTAGGCTCCATGAAAAAAGATGAATCCCTTCTGAAGGCCAGCTCAATTCAAAACAAGTAGGTGACCTGCAACAGATCCAAATGGGAGAAATTAGGTAACAGAGAAGTTTGCCAAAAACAAATTTACCAATTGAGAAGGATTATATCAGGTAGGAGAACAAACCAAAAGTATTCGTTGAAGTCATCATAATTTCTCCATTTAGAATGTGCAGCTCTACCATTATCATTATTAGCAGCCTCCTGCATTAAATTAAAATTAAAATTTTGATACAGAAAGTAACTGAAAATACACAAACAGGACACCAACTGTTATTGAAACTAGAGTACAAATTTGCCAGCTGAAAGTGGGACCCTGATTACTTTGCTTTCCTAAACAGTATTGACATGCTTAATGAAATTAGTAACTTCATTCTGTCAAATCCAGTTATTCCAATTTAAGTGTCTCTCAATGGCAACCAACAGGCCTACATTTTTGCCCTTCTTCAGCAAAAAAAAAGAAAGGAAAACAGGCTGGACTGAAGAAGAGCAATGTGTGGGGCATCAAGAAGCTGATAAACTCTTGAGAGTATGTTAGCATAGTAGCAAGAGAAACTAACAAGCACATGGAGAAAATATTCGTACAGAGAAACTCATAGAGGCAATTAAATAGAAAGGGCATACTGAGAAATTTTTTCATTATGTTGGTAAAGTTACCAACTCAACCATCTAACACATATTTTGTCAAATATGAAAGCTTATAAATATATAAAATACAATGACAGTAATCCAGTGAAATCTCATATCTCATAGAGATACGGAAAGAGACAATACATAGAAACTCCATAACCTCAAAAAGCATTCGCAAGAAAAAACCAGCAAACACATGTCGACACTCGAAAGAGAGGGGAGGGGGAGTTGTTGGATATTGACATCTTTTCAGATCAGAAAGAAATTATCAAATAATCAGGAGTACCCACCGCGACCAAGGTCTGATATATAGGACAAATTATTTGCTCCAGGAATGATGCTGAAACCACTTTCTGCTCTACAGCTTGGAGCAATTTCAGCATCTCCACGATCCAATATGGCATCTAATTCTCTAGCCATCTGTAAAGCAAAGCGATTTTGTTACCATCCATGAGGCAATGCATATTCGGAATTCTATTTCGGCAGCATGCATTCCTACTACTAGAACAAAATTTAAAATGACACGTGACGGAAACTCGAGAAATATTGGAAAACAAAAATTGGACTTCAAGAAATGACAGCATTGACCTCAAGAAAAAGTAAAAATTGAAGGTGAACCTCCTCTCACAGATCAGAAGTTATCCAAAAAAAAAAAAAATTGGGCCCAGCATGAGAGCGGCAAAAATTTTGTCTAGGGGAAATTCGAACCTCCCCTAGCAGTCTCAAAGTTACTTCTTGAAGAATATGAACAGGACACTTTCCACAAGAGTTAATATTGCCCCAAGGTTGGAGTAAGGTTTGTGGAGTTTGGGCGTTGAAAATTATCTTAACAAGCATGAAAATAAATCTGTGATTTATTTACAACAGAGATGATGCTCCAAGACCTTGAAAGACCAACCCCCAGTTGTCTTCATAGGAAACAAAATGACTTGGTTTTTAAACCCAGGACCTTATCATAATAGATATGCTCTCGCCTTCTCACAATTAGAATGAAGGTTTACATGAAATATGAATTTGAGAGGTCCCCACAACTCAATGAAGAGAGGTGTTCTCAGATTTTTCTTAATTGTCAAATGGAGGTGAATATGACCAGCAAAGAAAATATGCAGGCAGGCAGGCGGCAGCTACCAGGAAATGGTATTTCTTCAGAAGTTAGAAGTTCAAAGGTCATACATTTGAAAGCTTTAGCTTGTTATTCATAGAGTAATGAACAAGATTAACGTGAGCAGCTTAATATTGGCTTCGGCTATGAGAATGCTTCTTGAAGGGAAGTGAAATTACTTTTAGAGGAATTGTCAGCTTCCCGTGCTTTCACAGAACATTACCAAAAGAGAGAGAGAGAGAGAGAGAGAGAGAGCTAGACTTCTAAATTCATCTCTGTTTGATCATTTTTTCGTTTTTTATTTTGGTTTGAAACTGACCTTTAAGCTAAAGAAGAGAGGTGGTTAATCTCTTTGAACTTTCAGGATATTGAAGAAGCCACTCTCCTATGTTAGACTATGGATAGACATTCGACTTACTTTCTTGTCTTGCAACTCCTAGTAACTATTAAATTAAGAAACGTACTATTCTCCATAAATCCACATCATATGAAAATTGCAACCCTATACAAGACCATCTTTTGGCAATGCAAATATGCATCAAGCATAGTCCGCTACAGAATAGTCTAATGCTCGAGAACATCAGTTTGCTTAATTGGCAGAGGCAACCCTTCCTCAAGTGCGGACCTAGATTAAAGTCTTCGCCATTCCCCAAGCCCGTTACCGATGACCAAGAGAAATTGAAGACACTACAACTACACGTGTAATGAATAAGTGCTGAAGAACAAGTTTAAAGAACTGAACAGCAAACTCAAAAGACTTACATTGTGAAAGATATAGCAGATACATTCAGGAAGGAACCGCACATTTGCGCCTTCACCCCATATGAGAAAGTATAATGAAACCATAAGAGTTTCCTGTCCCTACTAATTGCTCCTAAACTGAACATAAAAAAAATTAGCTAGATCAAGATAGAAATGAAATTACAGAAAACTAGAATATTAGTAAATCTCCCAATGCAGCAACCTAACCTGTTCCAGACAAGTCGAATCCGCAAGTATCTGCACCACTTGATATAGTTATCCAGCACCTTCAAGAACACCTCATCAACTGCTTTCTCATCTATTTTCTGGATCCAAAAATAGAGCAGGTAGCGTTCAGCAACTGACCCATGCAGAACAAAGATCACATATTTGCATGTTTCATGGAAAGTTTTTCTAAAATAACCACTAAGGGGCCATCCATCCAGGCAGTAAAATACAGACAGCAACAAAATCTTTGCTTTGAGGCTCAAATATGGGGCTAATCAACAAATACCTACAACCTGAGATAAAACCCCAAATATTTTCTAAACCAACAAATATGCTCTAATATAGGAATATATCTCTGGTAATCTACCTCTTTAGATCTATTCCCTGCCAAGCTGTTGAAGAAATTATTAGAATGCACCGTGGAAACAAAAATAACTAGGAGACCCATTGGTCAACAAGCTCCTCGACAATCCTCAGTAACAAGAATCACTTAAAAACGTCACAAAAGAGGACAGTATCTAATCCTTTTCCACAAGACTCAAAGAAGGAACCTTTTGTGATGAATGAAAAATTCGGACGCTTTGAGAAAATTTATGTTGACTCGGTGAACCAATCCATTCTTGAGTCACATCCACTCCCATACCCATTTTAAGTAATTATACATATAGGGACTCATTAATCATATCATCGATAAAACAATCCTTATAATAAAATCTTCTTGGCATACATTTTGGTGGAAATACAGCAAAATATCACCTGCAAAAGTCTCCACGAATCAAGTGCTAGGAGCCAACATGAAAGGATCAACTAGAATTCGAACTCATAGATGCATGTAGTCTACAAAGTAACACTTGGAAGAAGAACAATTCTTGAACTAAGAATTTCAAACCAAACTGATATTGAAAATATCCAACAAACTACCTGATATTGAAATGATCAAAAAAAATACCCGAAATCACAATTATAGTTGGCATAAAAGCACATAAATCTAGTAATCACATTGCAATAATCACCTTCTACCTCTTCATTCTTTAGATTAAGACAATCGAGCAGAAAATTTCACCAAATAACTGCATGTGAAGATGTATGCGTATGTGTAGAGAATAACATGAGCAACTTTAACTGTGAGAAGAAATAATAGAAATTCTTCCAAAGAGAATTTATCTCTAAGCAAAGGTACCAACAGGATCAGTCTCAACTGGTATGCTGAGTCGAGTCTGTGCATTCGCTAGAGCAAGAACAATATTCTCACGCTGATTCCTTATGTTGTCATTCTGCAAATAAATAAATAAATAAATAAATAAATAAGATCATCCTATCAATCTTCTTCAATGAATAAGTTAAAATGGACAGAATAATTGGTGACCATGCCCTACAATACTTCTGATACAAAAGCTGAAAACAGAAAATTTCATGCATCACAGTAGTTATCAAGAAAAGAGAAAAACATGGACAAGCAATGTATTTAGTGAAGTCGCACTTCAGATACTACAAAGAATCTGCCTGGCAGGCTGGAAACATGGCAACCAACTAACCTCAACTGAAATATCCTATATCTTACAAAATATTCCACTCCCAATACCTTTAAACTCGCACATTTAACTAAAACACGATCAAAACCATGGAGAGATTTAGATGGACAAATGATTAACCACCCATGGAAAGGCACCTCGATATTGTTAGCATATAGGGAAAACGGTGCCAAACATAAAAAAGTCCTGGACAATATTATTCAATAGTTACATTGACAAGCTTCACTGAGCGCAGCCAAATATTTGTGGCAAGGCCACTGAAAGAGTTAGAAGAGCTTTATCTCTGAAGCAGAAGTCGCAACACCAGCATAAGGGCCGATCCACCAGTCCTTTTTAGGTATACTAGAGAGAGGAACAGCTGCTTGTGACTTGTGAAATGTTTAACTGGCAAATATTTGCATATAAAGGGTAAATTGCAAGTGTGATCATTTTGGAGAAAAGAAGTTCCGCAGAAACTATTCCAGTAAAAGGCAAGTCCATCTCCTTGTTCCTGCTTTCCTCCCTTATATATTTTCTGGCTTGTGTCCTTATTATCTACTCTAGCTTCAAAAAGATTCGGGAATCACTTGAAAGAGCTTAGTCCAAGCAAGATATTTGAGAAGCACTTGACCAAAATTTGCGCTCACTCAGACTATGAAGTATCGACTGGTGGGCATTGCTTATACAACCCCTCTTTTTAAAAGCAGAGCATAGTAAATCTATATAAACCACTACACAAGGAGTATATTTTTGCATATAATCTTCCAAACTTTATCAAAACTTGTGCAGCATCTTCTCCTATAAAGGAAGTATATCATGTAATGCCCATAAACCACTAGGAATGTGAATATTTCGACACCATAAAGAATAGACAGGCCGCATTTTCACCATTGTACTACAGCTGTTACATGACAATACAGTTACTTTTGTTGCGTGAGGAGATGTTATCAGGTCAGCATAACTACTTTTAATCCTCCTACAATTATTTACCAAGCTATCTGTTAGAAAGTCCAACCCAAAAACTTAAGCTAATAGGTAGAGGGAGACTACATGAATATAAAGAGCATTTAGGCCCCGTTAACAAGCAATGTGGGACATACATCAACACCTCCTCTCACATAAGAAGGATTATGAGCAAGATGTGAAATATTGACTATGCACATTCATGTGGAATTTTACCACGCACATTCACGGAAGGGTTAGCACTAGCTTTGATACCATGTTAGAAATTCCAACCCAAAAGCTTAAGCTAATAGGTGAAGGGAGACTACATGAATATAAAGAGCATTTAGGACCCGTCACAAGTAATGTGGGACATACATCAACACTTTCTTTTTCTCTTCCTCCTCCTTTATGCACATTCATGTAGAACCACCCTTCCATAGCCACATGAAATCCCTTAAAATTATTACCTAGATACACTCAAGGCAAGTTGCATGCATGATAAGCAAAATTGCACCTCATATGATATACATTACACATATAAGGGGAACGTGAGCACAAGAATGCATAATAGAAAGGACTATTGATTCTTCAATAGATTACAGACGAAATGGCAGTATGCCAAAGAAATTTGAGTATGAACAAAGGCATGAAAACACTTTACCACATTCCATAATTAACCATAGGGGGGAGGGGGGGACAAAGTGAATAGTTGAATACAAGTGTACATACCTGAAACCCAAACACATATTCTAAAAGATCAAAAATGTCAGCATCCCGCTGTCCAGAAATCTCAAAATCAGCAGGAAGTCTAGGGAAGTGATCAGCATATCGAATGGCTGATATGGCGCCTCTAACCTAGAAAATTGGAAAAAAAAAAGAAAGGGAAATGGTCACTAGCAAAAACCATTAAGTTAGGACAGCAGGACCAATTCCAGCCAGCAGATGTTTGATAATGTACAAACTAGTGCATGACAGCAATTGTTTTCCCAAAGAAGGGCAAAATTTCCAATCAAGAGAGTTGGTTGACTAGGTCCCCTTAAAGGAAGGTTAAATTACCTCTGGAAATATGCCAATAGCATTGGAAAGCACTGGCGCTTCCAAAGGAACAATATTGTAGGGAGTAAGCTCCCCAGCTATTGTCGCATCTGATTTCTTGAGTCTTTGCAACTGCAAAAAGTCACAAAATTGTTTATGTATAAAATACAGAGTCAACCTGGCAACAGTAGTACACCAGCAACAACAATAGCTACTATGCTTTGTCTCACTAAGAAGGGTTTTCTATACAAGTACTGCAGCTAACAAAATAATTATAAGTGCCACGAGCGCCCCTACACAAGCCTTATTGAAAAGCCCCTGGCTCCAGATAGGCAATAGCACTTCACCAATAACATAGAAAGGGTACCGACCAAAACCTACTCATAATAATTAAAATTCACAACCGATATAGTTGTTTGCAAAATGCTGTTCTCCTGTAAGAGTGAAGATTGAATTTCAGAATCAGAAAGGGAGAGAGTTTCTCTACCTTCCTGTAAGCAAAGATGAATTACATGGAAAGTCTATGGGTCAGTACCAAAGAGAAAGCATGCTTTTCTATAAGTAGTCTTCGATGTACTGATAGAACCCAAAAATGACAAAAAATCAATCAACCTCCTTCTTGGATGAGTTTCCAACACCATGGGGATCTGCATCTTTGCTAAGTGTCTCCATAACCTCAACTAAAGCTCTCAAGGTACTGAACACCTTTTTCCTCTCTGAATATCTGAGTTCCAACCTGCAGAGAAAGTTTTGCCAACTGCCTCAGGAAGTAACATGAAAGAGCCAAAAATTCCCTGTCCCCATCCAAGAACAACATGGAAAGATCCATCTTGATATCAATTGTCCAGCAATCAGCTATAAAGGAGTAACAATAGTCGCAATTTCATGACGAAAGAGAGTAAGAGAGCGATCGTGAGACATACATTACAAGCAGCTAAGAGACATGTCCCAAAAGGGGTATCTTAGAGAAAAAGCATCATAATTCATCATTTTCCTGGAGGAACAGAAATCAAGCACTAAGGAGTAAAACGAACTTTACAGTTGACAAAAGAATATGCATTCAAGAACTTTCTCACCTTCACAAGGTACAAATCGTTGAAATGTTGATTCATCAGTTAGGGTGCAATCTACATTGAATTTTACTTTTCTTTCTGCTGAACCTAAATCTGCGACTCAGCACCAATATTTTTTGAACCCTAAACACCCCAAAACTTTCACAAATACAATTTTGTCCCGCAGATTCACATAATTTTTTCACAAATTTTGAAGTAAATATAATTTGTGGTGAGAAGGCAAAGAAGTACTTTTGGATTTTGCCAGCCCTAATGTCACTGGCACGCATCTAACTTTCTGAAGATTCAAGGGGTTAAGATGATACATCCTCCATCTCCACCTTGGTGTTTTGCAATCCCCATATAAATATCCATTTCGCCAGCATATTTTGTGTGTAAGCAGTAGTTAATGAAAGCTAATAGTCTCGCTTAGATGAACGATAAATCCTAAAAATTCAGATACTGGTTTTATGATCAAGTGAACACAGCTCACGAAAAGCCATAATCCTTGAAATCGTGGGGTAGTTTATCTAATAAACAAATTCTACTAGGCAATGAAGAAAATACAAAGAAATAAGGCAAGCAGACGTTCTCCATACTCTCAAAATTAGCACTATAGCTCCCAGATTCGAGCAATCTTGTTCTTCCCTCGCATATCATCCACTCTATACGTCCTCTTGTTAACGTTGATGAATCCACAGTTTTCTATATCCGATTGCGATCAATTCCCCCCCCCCCCCGGTGCCCATCCTTCTGCAAGTTTTTGCTGCAGCAGATCACCAGTTTTCAGACTATGGATTACAAAATCACAACAAAGAGGGGTGAGAAAAAAACTCCGGAGAATACTAGACCGCAACAGAAATCTAAATAACAAGAAATGACGAACTAAAAGAACGGCCAAACACGCCAATTGCGAATCAGTGGTTTTGTCCACCTTAAAATAATAGACCATTAAGCAGTCTTGAATTGAGAGAACGCCTCGCGCCATCGCTCAGGGGAAAGATTCTGAGCCATCGAATAGCCTGCTCGAATACTTCAGATAGAATAAATGGCACACGAAAATCAAATAAATGCTCAGAGCGACGACAGATAGCGACGCATGCCAAAAGAATGAATTCAAACTTCAGCTCGTGAACTAGCCAGCAGAGAGGGAAAAAGGCCTGACGTATCGGGCACAATTGGCGTCTTCGGCCCTGAATCTCGTCGGCGTCTGCAAAGATCATGTCGATGTTAGTAGACCGAGTGAGCGAGGGGTGGCACCGCTCCAGCGATGCCGCTCTGGGTCCTCAGAGGGCCCGGCGGACACTGTGAGCTGCTCCCTCTCAAACGTCGCCCTGACCAGCCTTCGCCCCAGCTCTGTCGTGAGCCTAGACATGGCTCCAGGGACGCGAGGGGTAGGCGTGGAATCCACGCGGGTGCTGCTGAGAAAACGACGCCGATCGGGTCCGATCCGCCCGTCGACGGCGGAGGGTGTGGACGGAAGCGAGTTGGGAACAGGAAAAGCGAAGTCTGAGAAGGGGGTTTTGAAATTCCAAAGAAAAAGGTTAAGCGGGGAGAGAGAGAGAGAGATGAGATAGAGAAGATCAAATATCCAGTGAGAGAAAAACGAGGAGGTCGCGGAAGAGTAAAAGGAGGGCCCGGAGGGGCAACGCGTGGCGTGAAATTACGGATTTACCCCCGCAGGAAAGCTTGATAGTAATGGCGGCGTCAGCGTCGGTACAGTTTCATGCGGCGGGTCTTTCGATCAATTTAAGGCATTCAACATTCAAACACGTAAAGGATGATGATACTCCTAATCCGATGCCAAATGCCGAAGTGGCGATTGCCAGACTTTTTCTCTCCGTGCGCGTACGTAGATGCGCGTCAATCAAAGTAAAATTGTCCTTGGAGTGCTTAAGAACTAAGGCAACAAGGATCTGCCCTCTTGAGCCCAGGCAAGAGTCTTTCGTAACCCAATCGCGTGGGTCTGCACTTCTATTAGGTTGACCTATTACATCAAAGTCTATTGCGTTCTTGCGAGCGTTAGAACGATGACCAGCACAGATCGCACATCGAGTCCGTTTTTGCGAGAAATTGTTAGGCCCTCATATCCCAACCTAAGACCAAAGCAGCACTTGGATATACGCGCACTTCTAGCCAAGGCCAGCTCTCGACGTTTCTCCAGCACCTTCCTCGCTGAATCGGTACTGTTTTTGTCCCCAAGTTCGTTTCCCGAGGGGCCAGCGATCATCCATCCATGGACTTAGGCTTCTCACTAAATTGGGTTCTACTTCCGCACGCCGTTGAGAAGATGCATTCTAGCATACCGCTATGCAATGTTTGAACTAAACCTTCGAGAGACATTTGATCAGAGAATTGGAAGAAAACATCGTTCAACCTGGATACAGGCACTGACCGTCCGCGTAGGATTTAGATTCACCTTCATTTCAAATGATGGGTCCCACCAGCTCAAGGGTGCAGAATCCATTTCATCTAGGGCTTTTAAAAAAAAAATTGAAATGTTACTGCTCCATGATCTGGAAACCGATACTAAGCTCAGCAAATGCCCGTGATTGATCATCGTGCAAGGTACAAAGGCATCAAGACAATTCTATCGCAAAGAAGGCTACAGTACATTAAAACTCCAAGTTTAAGCCAACAATCGATGTCTCAAGGAATATATTAGATCCCAACCTTCCACGAAGAAAGCAAAATTTCTGCGTCTACTCTTTATATCAAAGGCACAAACAAAAAACCAGGATAACAGAAGACTCGGATATAGCTTAATCCTAAGCAAAAGCAAATGCTTAATGATATCGACCCTAAGTCATCCTCTGGGCAGCTTCCTTGGCAAGAACCCGTTCTTTGGCCTTGGTTTTGGCCTGGGATTTAGAACCCATGATTCCACCACCCCACTTTTTCCTGTACTCGTCATACTTGTCATTGAAGTTAGCCTGAGAGAGCAAATCATGGATATCAGTATCATAACGCAGAATTCAATAGATCACACACTTTATCTGTATTCTGTAGATGCAGAACCCCATACCTAATGGCTTCCAAGATTTTACTGAACTCCAGCTTGTCCTCGTTTTTCACAGTCGTCAGGCACAATACAGATGCAGTCTTCTTATGGACAATCTGCAGGGATTCAGAAATGAAGTTGAGGAGAGACAGACGCTAGAAATTCAGAAACAAGGCAACCAGATGTAACGCAATTACCGTTCCCAAGCGTGCCTTGCCCTTCACAATGCAGTATGGAATTTCCATTTTTCTGCATAATGCCGGGAGCCACACAACCAGCTCTATCGGATCAACATCATGAGCAATAACCACCAATTGTGCCTTATTCTACAAGGAAATTTTTTTTGACTTAAATTTACTTTCCAAGAAAATGGAGAGAACGAAAAAGTATAGACAACAAAAAAAAGTAAAACCTGCTCAATGAGGTAAGTGACGTGATTAAGGCCATATTTCACAACATAGGTTTTTAGCCTCGCAGTTTTGCCTTCTGCCTTTGCCTGAGCCTCTTTCAAGAGCCGCTCCTTCTTTGCAGCCTTGTCCTCAGGCCTGTACTTGAGAAGCATCTTGAATAGGTTTGTCGCTGCATATGAGTAGGACTTATTGATTGAGTTTTGCTTCCATGAAACAACTAAAGAGGCAGGCAGGCAGGCATACATGTGCATACACACATGCACCCATGCATTGAAAAGGAAAGGAGTAAAACAAACTGCCGATTCGGAGCACTAGGGGAAAATAGGACAAAAGGAGACAAAAACATATACACTATTGCCACAAGTCCTGATGCCAGCACAAAAGCCACAACTGCGAAGGAGTCTCCCCAGAAAAGATCTTACGTAGAATAGACACAAGCGATGACAACAAAATAGTAGTGGTTTGTAGAATAGGGACTAGGACTCAACATAAGTTGTGAGATACCCTCTCATTCTCATATTCCTCGATAATACCTCATCAATACAAGAAATACTTAATTGTGTGATAGTAGAGATAAGAGCAGCTGGAGATCATATCTACACAGACATGAGAAATTAAAACGTGACTCAAAAATCTACAAGTATGAGCATCAATACCATCCATAAAGAAGACGAAGCATGCTTGCAGGAGCCATATATGACAAATCAGCATCAATACCATCTATAAACAAGACAATGTAGCTTCATGTACCATACAATTTCTCTACAATTATCCACCTGAAAAACAACAACTCGGGAAGCTCAATAGGTACAGACCAACTTCATCTTTCGGAAAAAACCTATCGGGTGATAGATAAGTCTTTACTTCACACGGGAAGTGAATCGAACTCACAAATTCAACAGCCAAATACGGTAAAAACTGCACTTCTCTATTGCGGATAATTGAACTTATCTTAATATGCTTGTGTCGTGCCAGATTGCAGAGGCAAGTGGTAAATTAACCAAAGAACCTAACTAAGATACTATCCAATCAAAATTCCCGCATGTCAGAACTTCGAAAACAGAAAATCGTAGTCAACAACCAAAACAATGCAGCTCATCGTACCCAAGTTCTTGTCGAGCGTCTTCGTGAACTGGTTAAGAGCTGGTGGAACCTTCAACCTCTGCCTCAGAATTCTCCTCTTCCGTTGTATCTGGACAGTCTTCGGGAACTTAACGAATCGGGGTCAAGTCCCTCTTCGGAGGCAGGGCACCTCCAATCCCAAACTGCTTCGGCCGCTTCTCGAACAAAGGGTTCGTCACCTTCTCCTGCTTCTTCTTGGCTGCAACGGGAGCTTTTCCGCCTCTTTTAGGACCCTTCAAATGCGAACAATCAAGGCAAGATGAGAATAAAATGGGAGAAGAAAGAAGGAAACGAGATCAGCTCGTGTGGGATGAACTGATCAAGCAGGATGGGGACATCGGGATCTGATACACGGCGATAACATGAAACAAGCCCATTTCCTTACGAGAAAACCGGCGAGCTCGATCTGTACGGTGATTGTGCAAGTAACAAGAACACTACAAAATTCACAGAATCAAATAGAGAGATGGAGAGATCACCATGGTTGCGAGTTGTGGGAGGGTTCAGCTCCGAAGTGGCGACGGCAATGGGCGTGGACTTCCAAAACCCTAGCTTCGCCCATTATATACGCCTTGAGAAGGAGGAGGGAAGCGTCCTGTGGATTGGGCTAAATTTTGGGTTCTCGGGCCGGGCCTCATTATGGTTTCGCGGGCCGAATTGTTTGGTCATAATAAGACCTGTCAAATTGATGGATCGGGCCATAAATGATCCATTGACCCATATAACTCGTGATTTTTTATCGCAATGCAAATTTCTATGTATATCCGATCTATTTTATGTCTAATCTATATTGCTAAAACACTTTCATTTTTAATACCTCCTTAAAAAAGTGTGTTTCTTATGATTTAAAAAAAATGGTGAAACACTGTGGACAATTTTTTTTTGACAAAAATATATATTTAATATAAAAATTTTTATTCAATTTTATTTTTTTCGATTCATAAATGATTAGGCCCAAAATTGATTCATATGACTGCCTATGACCATTTATCACAATGCAAATTTCTCAATCTATATCCAGCCTAACTCATGCCCGACTCATATTGTTAATGCACTTTCATATAAAATTTTAGAAAAAAATATAGGGCAGCATTATTTCCACCCTCATTTTGGCTAATACACTCCTTTTTTCTTGTTAAATTACTTAAACCCATCTCTCTCTTCAAATTATTGTTTCTTTTTTATCCGGTTAATCCATAAAACTATTTCTATTTCTGTCATCTCTCTCGTTAATTTCATAGTACAATTATTCCATAACACTAATCAATATACCAATTTACTATATCTTATTATCTTCTCAGTTTTAATTTCGTTACATTTTTCGCGTTAACCATAACAATTTCTTACCTTTTTTTTCTTCTCTTTTTTCTCAATTTTACTAAAAGAAAAATTTACCTGCATCCCTTTGAAACAACTTTTATCTGCCGATTCTTCCACATCCATTACATTTCAAAGTTCCCTTCTTATTTGTCTCTCTTTTTTTTTTTAACTTATTCTTCATTATTGTAATCTAAGCAAGTACAAATCCTATATCATAGTAGAGAAATGTCAAATTTATCTACAAATTGTTTACTTATTTTCCCTAGATTATCCTCGTGATTGTGAATTTTTTTACTTCAACTTTTGGTACAAATTTACAAGAATTCAATCAAAGATTGAATACTCTGGTTTATGTATGCATTGTACGCAATTTACACAAAAAGATTATCTTCTTAGTTGTCCTTAAGTTATTTTTTGAATAATAGTTTCCTAGGAAAAAAATTATACAACTCATTAAGAAAATGATTAGATTTTTTTTGTTAGAAACACAATAGTTAGTTGCAAACGGTGAAAAAAAAGCAAAAAACCAAGTCTTAAATTAAGAGTGGACCCCAAATTTAACCTCAAAAAATGTTGTTTGAGAGGAGTATGATAGTTTCATCTCCAGCAAAATCGAAACAAAAGAAAAGGAAGAAACAAGAGGTAAAAAAAATCTTAAATCAAGAATTAGATCCATTAGGAATAATATAGTCAATTCAATGCAAAAATGGGTGAGAAAAGCCAATAAGGGAGTGAAAATAGCGCAAGCCAAAATATATTGGTGAAACACCGTGAACAATTTTTATATTCATTTTAAAAAAATCTAAACTTTATTATATTTTTTCTTTTTTCTTCATTTTCCCTTTTTTTCCTCTCCTTTTTTGTCTTCTAAGTCTGACGAGGAGATGAGGGCCTCCCGACCCTTGCAGATCACAAGCGAGTATAGCTACTGGTGAGAGTTACGAAGCCCTCATCGGTCGCTGGTGAGAGATGCAACCCTCACCAAACCCGGCAAGGCTCACCGACCGTGATCGAGGGCCGACACATGTTGGGTTTCCTTATAATAATAAAAAAAAAAAGAGGAAAAGAGAGAAAGAAAATGAAAGTAAAAATACAAACTAGAAAATTGAAAATAACCGTTTATAACTCATAGTTGGGTAACCTATTTAAAACCCATTAAGTTATTAGGTAACTCATTTGCAATCTACTTAGCTTATTTTAAAGCATGAGGTAGCCTATTTACGAACCACACCATCAAGTATGGGTTAAAACATGAGTTCTAGAGACTCATTTTGCTGCCTCTAATAGGAGCTCTTGTACCAACCCGAATTCCCGCCAGACTAGTCTTGCGTGAGGATGAGTTGATATTGGTCTTGGAATATTAGAAATTATGATTTGAGGGTTTAGCCACGGTGCGGCAAACCAATGGACTTTGGTGTACGTAGTGGCGGCGCGATAGAAATTCAAGGTTGAGAACCGTCGAGATTTTGGGGATGCTTTGGGTTATTTTAAATCGATTTACGCCGAGATTCAATTCCCGATTGGAGCGCGAAGCTTGCCCATGAAACTCCACTAAGCCTGTCTTAAGCCTGCGCCCCCTCTCTCTCTCTCTCTCTATATATATATAGAGCAATTTCTCTCTCCTCTCCCCATAATTCAAGAACACACTCTCAGCTCCTTCTTATTTTCTCTCTCGCTCAGTCTCGCACCTGCGAGCTCTCTCCCTCTCGGGCTCTCACTCACACCTTCCTCCGCGCGCTCGAGCCAGCTTCGGTGACTCCACAGATCGACACTGGTGAGCCGTGCTTCAGCTCAGCTCCAGGTCCGTCCCGGTGTCGTCGCCGTCGCCGTTCGCCGCTCGCGCCGTTCTTGTTGGAACCTGCGACGCCCGAGAAGAGGAGAAAGTGGGTTCAAGCTCGTTTCTTTGTTGTTTTTGTTCCTACTTCGTCGTACGCGACCCTAAGGCAAGTGAACCTTTAACCTTACACTAGATTGTCTGGTTATCGTTTGTTTTAACGCCAATCGCTAATTATAACGCTGGGTTATACCGAATGAGCTTTTGTTTGCATGGAGGGGAAAACGTCGATGCATGTCCGATCCGTTACTTGTCTAAGCTTAATTAGGACATGGGTGGTCGGATTGTACGAGCTTATTATTCCGATTGTCGTTGGTTTGAGACGAATTGAAGTTGCATTGGTTATAGCTATTTCGGCCGCGGGCCCTGAGAATGGGAGAAGTTTGTGATTTCGTTGCACGTTTTCTTGGTCACATAGTTAACATTGAGCATGAGGCGAATTAAAAGTTGGGATCGGATCGCCCTGTTGATGTTTAAATGGGCTCGAAATGTCGATCGAGACATTATTGGTCTCCGGCCGTGGGGTGTGTAAAGGGGTCTATTATTGCTCGATGGTGTTTTACGCGTTTTAATTGTTCATGCTTACGATCGAAATCATGATTGTGGCATTAGAAAACCTGACCGTGCGATATATATAGATACGTCGCGAATTTAGCCTAAAACGTTGAATGTGGCAATACGGGCACACCGCGTGAACTTTTGGGAATCCATTTCCTGCGTTGAGTGACTTAATAGCTGATTATGCCAAATCGAATGAATGATTAGATAACTTATAAATTGATTAGATGTTTTTCTCGCTAGGTTATGTGCTCACCCTTATCGTTGAACCATCTTTCAACTAGTCAGGATGCCGATTCCTCCGATGGTACTTTTACGATTGGAATATTTAGGTTGGGGAAGTCGTCCTGAAATGTTTATCGTTTAAATCTGTCTTGGAACAGTAGATTACCTGGTTCTTGAGAATTATGTTCAAACGGTATGGTTGTTCCACTGGACATAGGATTGGACATATTCTCAGTAGATATAGGGAGAGGAGGGGGTCCCTATTCGCTTCGTGGTGGTGTATGCATGGTGTATGTATGGTGTGCTGGGCAGTTGATCGATTGGAGCACTTCGCTATCCTCCTTCGGGTAGCGATGGTGGTTCGTTACTTTTTAATGTTGTCTCCCAGTGGATGTTGCTTTCCTTTGGTAACGAATACTGCAAACAACCGTTTAAATATTAATAAAAGCAAGTATTTTTTTCAATTTGTTGAATGATCCTATTAATTACGCATAACGGGTTAGTAAACCTATTGAGACCATACCTATAGGCGTCGTGCCTGTGTTCTTTTTGTACGCACTTGTATGACGGCTTGTTTTATATAGCAAGTCTTTTGCATGCGCCATATAACGTATAAATATAATACGAGATTAAAGCAAAGCACACTAGTCGAAAAAGCAGTTTGGGACCCTACGGAGCTCTATTTAGGTATCTCGGGTAAGGAGGTAATGGCATGTCTTGGCATTGAGGAAGGTCGGTAGCGCCTTGAGCGAGTGCTGGGGCAGGGTCATTACAGCTCTATTGATGGTCAATGGCCCGACTTGACTCGAGTCGTGTGGGTTTCAAGGTGACCACTTATGATAGAAATTAAAGACAAGTACGATATTCATCATTAGATATCTCCTCGGCTATCTCTCGAGATTGCCTTTTGCACTTTATTATTTCACGTCAAAATGAAGAATTTTAATTTTTTTTTCGAAAAACGAAGTTTATATCACTTACGAGTTATGATAATGAATGAATGCAAAATATTTCCATTGTCTGCGAAAATAATTGAATATAAATTGTCATCAATGACGCGGATTATTTTAAGAGACGAAAGCGGTCATTTTTTTTTAAGTATTTTTTAAATTAGTTATTTTTTTGAACCTCTAAATCCCATAATAAATGAACACGTCGAGACTACTTTTTAGACTGACTTTTGATACAGATGGCTCGCTTGAAGTGGCAAGTGAGATGGCATGCGCGCTTTACACGCGATGCCAGCTTAATTATCTAATTCAAGGGATTGTCCAGTCCTCCCTATAAACATCAGGCCTGAGCTTTAGAAGAGCATGGCTAGCTAGAGATAATATGTAAGATTTTCATGGGAAGTTCACTTTTGCCCTTCCTTTCGAGTCCCTTCTTGCCTTTTATGACCAAATGCAAAGCAAGGGCATTGAAGTCACTATAAATAGCCTTATATGGCCAACAAACTTGGCAAATTTGGGTAATACAACACCCGAAACTATTGTGCTATGTGAATTTGATCATCCGTGAATCGGATGATAACAAATGGGAACTTGATTTCGACGATGATCAGACGTGCTACACATACACTCGAGAAAGAAGTTACATGACGGAATTCCGACACACGACACACATCCTACCATTGTTGATTATGTTATCCAACGGCATTAAAGGCTTTGAGAATAAAAATCTCCAAAAAATGGAAGAAGATCAATTCTTGTCTCTTTTACTACACGAGCGAAAATAAGGAGCAATGTGTGTAAAGCGATGGTTGAATCTAAATTTAGAAGCAAAACCCCATCCAAATCCCAAAGCTAAGAATTAATTAATTTCTTCTTCCTTTCTTTTCCTGATCCTTTTCATTTATGGTCACCACCAAGCCGACGGTTGGTTGATGGGCGATCGGTCCATCACACGATTCCCGAGAAAGGCATTTAACGAGAAGGGCCCCACCGAAGGCCAACACTCAACGACTCTGCCGTTCTTTTGACACGTGGATGCATTCAATTCGCGGGGCCCATGGTCCACGTCGGCCTATGGGATTCGTCCACCGCATCGCTCGGTCACACACGGTCCAGTCGACTCTCGTCTCTGGGCCTGCCCCCGGCGGCC
>JAGVVM010008538.1:0-16720 GCA_019149425.1 Psidium friedrichsthalianum
GAGAGATAAGAAAATATTGTCAGGCCGGCTCCTCCACATCACCACGGGTGGTCCCATTCAATAATGACGCATGTCCCAGTCCCATTTTTCCGACCAGCCCTTGAGTAGCTCTTTGTTGATCCACGTTTCTTCCAAATACATACTTTCCTCGCCTCCTCTATACTCATTCACAACCTCTTTATTTGTAACTCAGTTACAGACGAAATGCGTAATCTATTAGTAGCTATTCATGAGTTTAAATTCAAATAACATAGAAATACAAGTGCAAATTATTGATAAAGAGGTATGTACTACGCCCTACCCAAATGGTATCTAAAGAGTTCCGGTATGCCCCCATATTATCCAAAATAAAACTACCATTCTCGATGATGGACGGTGTTAGATATAGGATGTTGGTGAGAAAGCATTCACATCTGGGTACCTTGTAAACATCCTTCGGTCGACGACTTAAATCGAATAACAGCATCGAGTCCAAAGGAACCTTCAAGGAACCTCCTCACCGGAGTCGACCATAACTTGCCCAACGACTACACTAAATAAACACCCCCATTCTATTCACCCAACCAGGCCTAGGCCTCATCTCTCTCCCTTTCCTCTCTCTCTAAAGCACGACAAGAAGCGCCATGTGCTCCAAATGAAGGAAGCCATGAGAGAAAATCGCAGTGAAGAGGCCAGAGCTGCTTCTTCATCCTCCCCCGGCAGCGGGACGCATAAAGCGCCTCGTGTTGCCTGTTTGTTTCCAACCTTCAAAGCCGCCTTTTCTCCTCGACCGCACCGCGACATGCACCCCCGCGTCAGATCACAAGTCACTTTCCCTCGTCTTCGCTACTCTTGTTGGGCTGCCGAAGAAATCACCCGAGATCGCTCGATAGCGTTGATGGCTGTCGGGTTTAACTCCCTAAGTTGGTCGTGTCTGCTTTTGTAGTATTTTTCGGCGGGTTTTTGCCATCCGACATCTTCTGTCACTCGTTTTCAACCTTTCACTGCTTCAGTTGTACTCGAGTCGTAAAATCGTCAGTGTCACACGCTTGATTTTCAATTCTGTACGTAAGAAAAGGGTCGATAATATGTAATTTTTTTTTTTACGGAACGATAATTATGACTTCGTTCGCTCTTTTTCGGCAGGGTATTTGCTTTCAAGTGGCCATGCTTTTGTTTGTATCAGTCGCAGCCAGCATCACTTTCGACGTTAAGTGTAAGAAAAAGGACAAGAACCTTCATGTGGACACACATCTCATTTCAGTTCCTCGGTACGAGACAAGAAAACGAGAGATGTAGGTAATAGGCATGCTTTAGAACTTACTTTTGGATGGAGGAGGATGACGACACTGATTGTTATTGACCCCACAATAAAGAACATTGATCTACATAAATCTGCTACTTATTTAACCAACTACGAGGAAAGGTCATCTGGAAGGTAAAATGTACACGATTTTTCTGCAACATGGATTGGATTAGTTGATTTTTGCGGAGATTTTTTTTAGGAGAGAGGGAGAATATGTGGTAATAATAATTAAGAGTTATTTGTGACGCCAAGCAGGGCCCGACCGTTCAAGTCAGTGCAACTCACATGCAATTGGGTGAGCTTGAAAAGGCATTTACGTGTTCATGGCCAATAATCTAAGGAAGCACTAGCGGAGTATGTTTAAGGCCAATACTTTTAAGAAGTATTTGTTTAATTGAAGGGGACTGTGCTTGCAGGAAATTATAAAAAAAAAAAAAGAATGAGGTTTAACTTATAAAACCTATATCAACAATAAATTACCATGGGGGTATGGAACTTCATGTCCTCATAATGGGTCATATTAAACAAACATCCAGGGAAACTTCAAATATCAATTTCAAAAACTAAATCAGTTTTCCTGTCTTTTGTGTGAATGCGGTAAAGGTAAAGAGCAAATGCACAAACTGCACGAACATGAATTATGGAATGCACGTGTACATGACTTATTAAAATAAAGATGAATGAAAGAAGCCATGGGAAGGGTCAAGTCAAGGGGTTCGAGAGGATGAACCTTCCAGGAACGTTCGACTACTCCTGCGTGCATGCAAAGAACATCCGGTCAAACCAGAATCAAAGATCACTCTCTCATGAGAGCCCTCTGACTCATCTGAATCCAAAAGGTGGATTGAGGAGATACCTTTTCTGATTCCTAGATGATACCATGTATTGATCGGTGATCTTTCTGTTGGCCGTCTTTTCTCGACACCGTTTGATTGGCAATTAAGGAAAAGGATCCGATAGTTTCCGTTAGAAACCCGGGTCTAAATCGTCCTGATTTTGAGGAGGGAGAATGATAAAGAACCGCTTAGAATAATGGTAAGAAACTTTAGTCCCATTTGTAAATTTGCGGGAAAAGATAATCTAAACCCATAGTCTTAATTAGGATATAACCAAGTCTAGCGATAGGATACGAAGTAGTTGTTTCTACGTGCATCAAAGAGGGTCTGCCATGAAGACCCGGACTCAATGTAGAGTAGGATTGATGTGAAATTTGACATGCCATGAGAGAAAAGGAGAAAGTGTTGGTGGGATCAAGGAAGGGAGAAGCAACAAATTGTTGGAAATATGAGTGAATGAATGAGAAATTGATACTCAAATAACACCTTAAGTTGGAAGTGGGAACCACTAGTTCCACAATGAAAAGAAAGAAGGCTTTAGAGTTCTTTATATATGGTTACACTCATTTGGAGTGGTGACTATTTACAAGCTATATGCTTCGTGCGTGAGCATAGGGGGGGCAAATCCCGAATCTCGGCGAAGGCTCGACAAGTTAAAATTTGGGCGTGAGCACACAAATGCAGCCCCAAAAAGTGGGCCTCTCGACAAGCCCATTTTTTCCTTTTCCTTTTCTATTTTTTTTTCCAACTCGAGTAGTTATAGAATTTTAATTTTGTAACTACTACTTGAATTTAGTAACAGCAGGGTTGATTAATCTTATAACGGCAGATTTAATCGGCCGTTACTGATTAGTCTTATAACGATAGATTTAATCGACCGTTATTGATTAATCTTATAACGGCAGATTTAATCGGCTGTTACTAGTCATATTTCGAAATGCCCCAGATTACCCTATATATAGGTGACTTCCTGTTCTGTTGAGAAGCAGCTAGAAAATCTCGAAAATTCTCCTTCTGTTTCTAGTCCCTTCATCCTGTATTGCTTTTCGATAGTGTTCGAGATGTTGTTTCGATTCGCCAGAAGTTTGAGGTACAATGCTTACTTCTTCGCTGCCCGCCATTGTATCCTAGGAGATAAACGTCCGAGAATCCTCCAGCACATACTAGAGGGAGGGACGAATCTATTTTAAGGAAACTGTGTCCAACACAGGTCTCGGTCCATTTGTATCCGTTCTATTATTTTTATTCCTGTTATCGTAATTACAATTTTCTTGTTTCCAACTTGAGTATTGTTCGTAACATGCTAACCCTATTTTGAATTTTCATACACAAATAGCAACGAGAAAGAGAGGCGGTGCATTTGGCCAAAAGCATAAAGAGGCGGTGCGAGCAAGGTGGAATCATTTGTTCACGTGAGCAGCTCGTGGATCTTCATCGACGACTTCTTTGTTGGACATTTCTGTTGACCGACTTTCTTTCATAATAACTTTCGCATATATACTGAACTAATTTACTAATCGATAAATGAGCGACTTGGGTGGGGATAATTTTTTTTCTTTTTTGTTCGGTATTTGAAATTCCGGCTTGGATTTTGTGAAAACACGTAAATCGCCTAGTCCGCAAACATTAAGTAAGAAAAAGGTCGTGATTGTAAATTGTCCTAACATTCTTTTATTTATGCAGGCTACGATCCATTTTATTCTATCTGGCGTCACATCTTTTCCATCTCGTGCAATTTTTTCGTTTTATCGGTCTTCCGTTGACGACTAGGTTAAATAAAACATCCGACGACATTCCTACGAACCTTCAGGGAAGCCTCCTCCGCACAGTCACAGTCCCCCCACCAAACTGCCCGAAGTGCTAACCCTAATACATATAAAATATTCACGTCTCCACGCAAGCAAGGACCACCCTCATCTTTCCCCCCCTCTCTCTCTCTCTCTCTCTCTCTCTCTCTCTCTCTCTCTCTCTCTCTCTATAAAAAGCACGGGAAAGAAAGCGCCATGGCTGCCATGACGGAAGCTCTGAAAGAGAAGGAATTAGCGGTGGAGAGTCGAGGGCTGCTTCTTCATCCTCCCAGGCGGGACGTGGACGGGTAAAGCGTCTCATATTCGCCTGCTTGTTCCGAAGCTTGAAAGCCCTCGTCGTGAAAATCCTTGGCTGTCTTCTTCGCCGCCACGCACCGTACGCTCCCACGTCACAAGCCACCGCTCCCGTCTTCGCCTAGACTGCTCGATAGCGTTGATGGGGAGTTGCCTTCGGTTCCCGAGTTTCTGTGTTTGTGTTCTGCTCTTGCATTAGTTTCGCGCCGGAATATGGCTGTGTTTTTCGTCTGATGTTGTGTGTACGTCGTCCGACACCTTCTGCTGCTTGTTTACAATCTTTCACTGGGGGGTCGGCTGTACGTCGGTGATGAGGCCGCCCCATTTGGGAAAGTGGCTTCATCCCACGTTCAGTTGCAGTGTATAAGAAGAAAGATCAATTATGTATATTCTATTCATGCTTTTTCAGTTTTCTAAGGAGCGCAAAAATCATCGCGCGGACACGTATCAATCAATCATTTTTAATTCCAAATTTGATGGAGGGAGACGACAGAGATTGTTAAATTACTCCATAAAAGGAAAAAGAATATTGATCCTGCAACATTAACTAATCGCATATGGGGAAAGTTCACTTCTTTTCGTGCCGTCGTTGTTACTTGAAAGTTACAGTGGCGCTGGATGCTCAAGATATGACTGGGACTTGGTTGATTTTCCCAGGTGAAACCCAAAAAAAAAAAAAAAGGCAACTTGGGTGAATAATAATAACTAAAGCTACTCGTGACCCTGACGGATTGATTGTTCAAGCCAGTGCAGTGAGAGAAAGGGAAAAAAGGGCGGTGCGAACATGGAAGAAAGAAGCAACAAATAGCAACAAGAGAAGGAGGCGGTGCGGACAAGGAGGAATCATTTGCTCACGTGAGCAGCTCGTGAATCTCCATCCGATCCGACAACTTCTTTTATTCGCGTTTCTGTTGACCGGCTTTCTTTTAGAACAATTCGAGATATACTGAACTAATTTACTAATTGATAAATTAAGCGACTTAGGGGAGGGATAATTTCTTTTTTCCCCTCTGTCATGACACACGGAATCCGAACCGGAAGTTCGAATTTTGCGAAAACACATAAATGACCCCCCCTCCAAAAACATTGTGTAAGAAAAAGGCCACGATGTAAAATTGTCCTAACATTCTTTTATTTGATCGTTTTTATTAAATCTGGCGTGACTAATCTTTTCCATCTTGTGCAATTTTTTCCTTCTATCTGTCTTCCGTCGATGACTAGGTCAAATAAAACCACTGACGACATTCCCACGAACCTTCAAGGAAGCCTTCCTTCCCACAATCACAGGTCCCCAACCAACTAACCGAAGGCTAACCCTCTTACATATAATATTCACGCCTCCACGCAAGCAATTTTTTTAAAAAAATTTTATAAAAAAATTGATTTTTTTTTTCTTTCTTTTTCACTTGCTGCCTTCCATGGCCGACAGCCCTTGGGCGAGGGTTGCAAAGCCCTCGGGGCCATGAGCAAGGGGTTGCGGACCACGGTGAGGGCCACTAGCCCTCGCCAGCCATGGAAGCCTGCAAGTGTGAAGAAGAAGAAAAAAATATAAAAAAATCAATTTTTTTTATAAAAATTAAAAATAATCCATGTTAGCGCTTTCCGATCAATAGGACTGAATCGACAAGAAGTGAAAAGGTTTAGAATTGAATCGATAAACTTCAAAGGTTTATAATTGAATTAGTAAAAATGCAAAGGTTTACAACTTTTTTGATAATTTTCTCTACGATAGTCATTGGACATGAGGGTAACCTGATGAATGACTTTCACACAGGATAAGTCATTGGGCTTATGCACATGAAGGTGAGAGTAGAGAGATGAGTTGATCAAACGAAGCACAAGCCATGCCAAAGAAGGGAGGGGTTTGTTTGGTGTTTCGGGCCCGGGAACGAAGGTGTAGATGAAGTTTATGGGAAACGGCGTTAAGCGGAAAAAACTTCTTTGAGGGTTCCATGCCAATGACGATGGCTATACCGTAATCGAGCTCCTTAGCCTTAATCAATTCTAAGAAGCTTCTGGGTTTGGATGTGCTTATCGGTCGGGTTAGTTAATCTCTAATAATTCTCGGTGCACATAAATGTCGTAGAAAGATTTACTAAAACGTGCTAGACGTGTACAACAGTTAGTTCACTAAGATTCGGTATTTACATACCGCATACGTGGCACTACAAGTTACTTGTCGATGGGCAGTTCATCCGAAAGGGAGGTTGCGACACACTCAGCAATTTTTGGTCAAAAATTAGTCGAATAGACTCAAATGGTAAAATATGAAAAATGTTTAGAACTTAATGCTCTTGTTCCTAAAAATTTGCATCCACAACAAGATTGCTACGGGGTTGTCGAACTTCATAATTTGGAGATCACCATGAGGCATCATCGTCGAGAATGATTTACAAAATTAAATTGCAAATTGACCTAACAAAATTAACAGGTATGTGAACAAGCAAGTCGTACAAGACGAACATCTCCAAAAGCACCACAAATCAATCTTACTAATCAAATCAGTTTTTTCCATTTTTCCTAGGAGTATAAAAAATCAACTTGTATTGACACCTAATTTTGACCAATCTTTTCAATCATTTATTTTGGCACAAAAATTAGGAACTAATTTTAGTTCCTACCAAAATATTTAAATCATTTTTTGATATACATGATAGTTTAATTTCTCCATCCACGCATTACATTTTGCATTGGACCGGTAGTGATAGACTTAATTGAGTGCTTTGAGCTTAATTGATTTAATTAGGCTAAGCTCGTGAGATTGTTATTTTTCAGCCTAGTCCGTTTAATATGTTGCTCTTGGAAAGATCATAAGCAATGGGGGTGATAAATCTGAATTATATGGAAAATTGATCTTCCGATAAAACTTTAAAAAAAAAAAAATCTTGAGAAGTCGGCCACGTAAGGATAGAGGAGCTGGTCAGAGGATACATATGGTCGACAAAAGGCATGAGAAACAATGCTGCACGTGGGGAGGGGATGGAAGGCTCCGAAATTCACGTGAACACAAGAGGGGAGAGGGTGGGGGTGGGTCACAGACCCAAAAATTCTGAGATTTCACGTGAGAAAAGGGAGAGAACAAAGAGGAAAAGAAAAAAAAAAAATCTTTTGCCGAAATCTTCCGTCGGGCATCACGTTTCTTCCTCGGCGACAAATTTTCCTCTGTTCCTGTTGGTTGCTGTTCATTGCTGTACGGGCCAAGAATAGCAAGCTAGACGTTGCTGCCATAACCAGTTTGCTTGTGCTTCGTGGCTATTATGGTTTTGGTGGGGGACCGCAAGGTCTATTGATCAACTCCTAGCTCTACTTTTTGTCTTGTTCGCTGCTCCCCGTTCCAGTGTTCCCCAGCTGCCGTTCGGTGTCTGTTCTGCTGCTGTCCACGGATTAGTTTTTGCTGCTGTTCAGGACCGTTCGAGGTCAAAACCTGCATATTTTTGGGGCGTTTTCATTAACTATCAAGTGCAGAGTTTGCTCAAAAGTTCGGGGTTGTTTACCATACTTTTTTAGCACAAAATACTTGTTGTTCGGTGCTTGAAGGTGCAGAGTTTCTGCTTCGAATTCCTTTATGCGTGCGAAACATCTTCACCGTTCGGTTCAAAAAGCTTGCTTGTGGTTCACCTTTTTGGTTCGTTTTCAAATTAGGTTATTTTCTAATCCATAATATTCTAAATATACTCGAATATTTGATAAATTTTTATGAATTATGGTTGACTAATGAATTTCCGAACTTAAAAGCATGTCTTTGAAAATTGTGTATATCTTGAGGATATTAGGCTATTTTGATTTGGATATTTGTCTTGTGGATTGATTTTTGTTGAAATATTCGAATCGTATCTTGAGAAGATATCATACATGATTCTTTGGAATATTTGTGAATATTTTGGGAAATTTTGTGTAATTTTGTGATAATTTGAAAATTTCCTAAAAATACTCAAAGATATCCAAAATATTTCAAAATGTAATTGATTAGGAAATTTCCTAATCTGCAACCGTATACATGGAAATAAGTCTATCTATCAGGCTTTAGATGGAATTATTTTCCGTAGCAGGTATGAATTTTAGGGTCGATCTATTAGGCTTTGGATCGAAACTTAATTTGAAGGATTTAGCGGTAAATATTTTTTCATTAAAAGATTTGCGACTTTAATTTAAATTCATTCGTAAAAAACAAAAATCACAAAAAATTATAAAATTGAAACTAAAAAAATCATTCATGTCTCATCTTTTAATTTCATGTCACAAAAATTTCAGAAAATAAAAATAAAAAACGAAAGATACGGTTTCTTAAAAACCACATCTTATCATTTTTAGAAATATATTTAATGGATTATATTCAATAAAAAAATTAAAATCCATTTTTACTTTTAAAAGAAGATTGTCTTAAAAATTTTGGGAATTATGCAAATTAAATCCAAAAATTATAAGTTAATCTTGAGCCAATTCACTCTCATTTTCATTTAATTTTTAATTTCGAAATTAGACAAAAAAATAAAAAAAAAATCGTAAAAAACCAAAAAAAAAAATGCACCTTTGAACTTCAAATTAGAATTCATCAAAATTGCCAATTTGAACATTTTTCACGAAATTGGTACCGAGAGGATATTAATTTAAAAAATTAATGTAACCAAGTCCCGAACATAAAATCTCTGCTTCGTAAAAATAATTTAGTTCTCCCACTAATTTACTTAGTTTTATAATCGACCTATAAAAAAAACAATTAGTGGCAGCTTCAAAAAATAAAAATAATTTTTTTTTGCAAGATAATCACTTCAACCATAAGTCACGATTTGATAGAACTTGGGAGAGTTTGAGCTATGTTAGTTAATTTAATTAATTAATCTGATAATCCATTAGCCTAATATCGGGATTTTTCCGATTTTTAGGTCGCAACAGCTTGAAAAGCAAACTACAACCGTATAAAAGTCTAAATCTAATCATTCAATGTGAAAAGGAGATCTTATGCACCCCGAATGTCCATGGCACGAAAGTCATGGAAAGGAAGGAGTCAAGTAGCGGACTCGAGTTGATGAACCTGATCTACACTGTGGTGGAGATGAAAGCATTAAGTGACGCCGTTAAATAGAACTCCGTTAGGGAAGAAGGTTCGGGGAAAGTAGAGCCATCCATTATAGCGAGAATCAAGAATCACTCCCCCGTTACACTTCAGCCCAAGGGGAAAGCATCTCTTCCTCTTCTAAGTTTGCTTCAAATTATTAAACTCGCCTTGTGCTGAGCAAACCATGTGGTGATCTTGATCAGATCCTCACCAAGCGCGGGAAAGAAAGCCTGATGGCTTCCATCCCCAAAGCTATGAAAGAGAAGGAATTGGCCGCAAAGAGGCAAGACCGGCTTTTTCTTCCTCCTCCCCGGCGCGGGCGGGCGCATAATCCGGCTCGTGTTCGCCTGTTTGTTAAGAACCCTTAAGGCCCTTTTGAGTAAAACCATAGGCTTTATTCTCGGCCGCAATGGAACTTAGGCTCCCACGTAAAATCACAAGGGCGTTCTGATTGAAAGAAAGAGATCATCCTAGAGGGCTCGATGAAGTAAACCGGTCGTTGCGTTTGATTCCTGATTTCTGTGTCTGTGTTGCTTTTCATCTGATGTTCGGTTCTCTCCTCCAACGTCTTCAGCTGCTCGTTTTAAGTCTTTCGCCGCTTCAATTATCCATCATGTCCCTAAATTCTCGGTGATATGACCGACGGAATTTGGTAAGCCACGTCAACTTATGTCCAATTCCTACACGCATGGAAAGGGATCGGTAATATAAAATAGGGTACTTTTTCCGTTTTCCTGGGGGCCATATTTATATTTGTATCAGCCGCAATCAGCATCAGCAGTGGACACATCTTAGCATGCGGAACAGGGACCGGAAACCATAATGGGGACACGTATCAATTATTGCAATTTCAAATTTGGTGCCACGTGACAACCCGAAATTTGTAGAGACTTCATGTTTTAGAGCTTTTAATTGGATGGAGGAACGAAGACCACGAGACCGATGTTTCTTGAATGGAGCAAAGGTACCCTCCGTTGGGGGAAAAATGGATAGTGCTTTACCTAAAATTAAGCCAATTCAAGATGAAACTCTCCCGAAACTAAACCGACTTCCTCTAGCAACAATCAATAATATATATCCAGCAAAATAATCTCACAACAAATAAATATAATAGTGAAATTTTAAGAAGATAACACATTAAGATTTACGCGAAAAATCTGAAACAGGAAAAACTATGAACGATACAAAACTTTAATTAATCATCAAGAATGGTAAAATATATAAAGGAGTTTCTCTCTCTAGTCACATATTAGAGACTCAATATCAATATTAAGTGAGCATTTTCTCATCATAAAGGTGGAACAATACAAAATGGGGCAATAAATCGAAACCGTAATATGAGAGTCCGAAGACGAGTCTCAACGAATGAAACCGATTAACTTGTAAATCCCGATCTCATGAACAACACACAGAAATTTGAGCTAATTCGGTCAACGGTTCGCCTTCAAATCGAGATCACAAAGCCGTGCGCCTTTTTCTTCTCTTCCCTCTCTCACACTCGGCTCTCTCTTTTCTCTCCCCGATTTTTCACTCGCAGCAACTCCCTTTTCTCTCCGCTGTTCTTCACTCTCGGCTAATGGACTCCACGAAGAAGCCCACACTTTCTTTTCGTTCCTTTTGTCTCTTTCTTGCTTTTTTGACTTTTGATTTTTTTCTTTCTTTTTGTTTGTTTCTTTATTTTTTTTATTTGTCAGCTGGGCCCCACAGGAGCGAACCCAACCAACACTCGCCACTCATCGTTATGTCTGGACCCGGTTGTCTTTCTCCAACGCACAAAAGTCGTTAATAATAACAAAGATCTATTCATGACCCTAATGGCTCAACCGTTCCGGTCATTGCAGCTCACGTGCAAATCGGTGGCTTGTCCGGAACCATATGGTCGAGTAAGGACCACACGAGAAGCCAAAACCCCAAAATTTTACCATGAATAAGGACCACATGAGAAGCCAAAGCCCCAAGTAGCATTATTGTTTAATTTTAACTTCAATAGCCCACTATTTCCGACGAGGGAGCGGAATTCTTTCTAGCCCAATCTTGTTGGCTCAGGTGTCGTAATCCTTTGATGTAATTAGTGAAGCTAAGAGAGCTCACACAGCCCTTTGGAATTTAATTGAAGATTGCAAGAGTCACCGTGGCCAGCAGAAAGATATGGTTGTGGTCCATGGTCCGCCAGAAGCAAATCATTGTGTGGACTGAATTATAAAAGCCCATCATTTAAGTTTCATTCCTTCTAATTGGCTGTTTAAGCCCCACTATCATTTCGAGATTTATTATGTTTGGATGCTAGTTATGGTTGTGGTACTTTGCTAATTAAATGAAGTTGGTTCGTTTTGATAAAAAGGAAAAAGAGAGCTTCGGCTAGTAAGACCAATATTATGATGCATGTTTTTAGGAAGGAGCGTCAATTATCTGGAGTTTACTTGGAAGGGGAATATGCTACAGGTTAGTTCCTATAGTTGATCTTAGATCCAAAAAGAAAAATAAAGATACTGATGAGGGTATTAACTTATAACATGTACATACAAAATAAGATTACTACGGGGTGTTGAAATTGGCATATATAACCCAGGAAGCACTGACACTCTCCGAGTGTCTTTGTGTCGTGTCGGATGTATGTCAGACACTCTTCGACATACGATCAACATGCGGTCCATGCTCTAGGCACGCCGGAGATATAAGAGTTCAACATCCCAACACCCCCTTTTCAGCACGCACGAGATCAATTTTAAGTATTTTAAATAAATTAGGGTCAAAATGTAGATTTATAATACACACACATACACACTTAAATCTTATACTCAGTTGTTCCAAATTTAATATACCCAGCCAACCAAAAAAAAAAATTTAATCGTGCATCCCTGATAGAAAAAGAAGCAGAAAAAGAAAAAACTCACTGCTGATGTTTTTATGTATACATGATAATTTATAATGTATATATAAAAATATACATTTAATATACAACGTATCCCAACGTGTCGGAATTCTTTATTTTGTGAACAAAGACGTGTCGGCATGTCACGTCGTATCACGTGTCGATGTCGGTGCTACTTAGTTTATAACTTGAAGATTGCTTTAAATCAATTTCACAAATTAAATCAGCTTTTTCATTTCTTGTATGAACATGAATCAACATGAAAAGCAAATGCATGGCCAAATGAAAAGGGACAAATTGAGTCCGTTGAATGGAACTCCATTTCGGATCCTTCCCGGAACGTTTGTCCCAAAAATAAAAAATAAAAAGAAGGAAAGAACCATTTACTATCGGTGTCATCTGCCATGAATCGAAAGAGAGGTGTGTTGACTTTAATTTAGGAGCATCGTCCGAGTGCCTGAATAAGGTTTGAAATTTAATGGCGTCGTGGGTTCGTTCGGTTGACTATCGATATCATCCACCATAAATCTCTCTGCACAAGTGGTAATTCACGAATCACCATATCACGAGGCCAAATGAAACGAGATTGAATAGAAATTGAGCTTATTGCTTCATTTGGGATTCTTTTTCCCTAATTATTGGCCATTTTATTGGTTCCATTGGATTGCTCAGGAACTGGACCGGTTTGGTTCTCGAGACTGTTGGACTAGTCCCCAATTTCAAAAATTAGGAACCGAGATCATTGAGCCGATTCCCGGTTATTGAGGGGACTGGACCGAATCGGATTGGACCAGGAACCTCTCACCCCTAGGATAAACCTTGTGTTTCGATTTTTTTTTTTTTGCTTTGACGCTTTACTTCGTTGTAATTGTTTGCTGGATCCTAACAAAAAATCAACACAAGTGTCAGCTTATGTAAAGAAAGATCTCTCATATTGAATGTCTAGATCTGAAAGAAGAAGCAACTGATAATACCTAGCTGGCTGTCAACTCATGGCTTAAATTTCAAGTGGAATGGATCTAAGCAAATTGTTAATGGGCTAAAATGTAAGATCTCTGTTGGATCTCCTCCCTATGTAGGTATTAAAGTTAGGCAAGGCGTGAGTATCGCTACCCCAGGCACTCTAATGATACAATTTCTGCGTGATTTTCATTTCATGCGACACACAAGCTGGTCGATGACAATAACTTAGATGATAATTCATTGGGTTTTTCCACACGAATAGGAAAGTAGAGAGATGAGTTGATCAAAAGTCGTAGACGCCATGCCTGAAAATGTGGGGGGTTACGTGGTGTTTTGGGCCCGGAAACCAAGTTATAGACGAAGTTTCTGCGAAACGAGATAAGCGGAGGAACTCGTTTGAGGGTTCCATGCAAATGACGATGGCTATGCCGTAATCGAGCACTTCGGTCTTAATTGATTCTCATAAACTTCGGTTAGTTAATCTCTCGTAATTATTGGAGCACATAAATCTTGTAAAAATTTTACTAAACGAGTGCTACACATGTAGAAAAATTTAGTTTACTAAGATTTGGTAACTATAAGTTACTTATTGTTCTCTTTCATCACTTTCGCCTATTCCTCTATTCGATGGGTTGGCTTAATGCTGTGGCCCAAATGGATTTGAGCACCATTGAACTATGTTGGTCCACAATAGCCTCTCGTTGGCAAATGGGCAACTAAGTTATGGCTTGTTGCTAGGACATAACCAGGCAAGTAGTCGATTTTGGGCCTGGACATATAAATATGAAATTTAAAGATTTTGCTATATCTTATTCACTGTTTGATAAATCATAGTAATCAAGTTGGATATTTTCACATCCTAACATATTCACTGTTTAGTATAAACAGCATATAAGTGAAAATGAACTTAAAATTGTACAAATGGAGACGGTAGAATCTCTCACGACACTCTTATCTACTTTACTTTTTTTTTATTTTATGTTATTTTTTCCTCGCTTGTACTATATATTTATAATAAGATAGAAAGAGATCAAATTTATAAATAAAAGTAGGAATGAATAAAAATGAAATTTGGACCGTTTACCTTATTGCTTACTAGTATTTTGATTCCGCTATAGGATGCTACGAGAATCACAGGTTTTTAGCCCGATTTTCGATGTACTTACCAAAAGCACCTAGTTGAGTTTGTGACTATCGGATTACCAATACTGGACCTTAGCCGTTGACATATGAGATTCAATATCGGTGGTCCCACAATCTTAAGTCATAAGACTGATTATTTTTAGCAATACAAGCGATCAATCTTTGAAAAATACTGTTTAAATCATTTAGCTTCTGCAAGACAACGAAGTGGTAGAATCAATCGTTTTTTTTATCACTCTGAATCACGAGAAAATATTGTACAGGTCGGCCCCTCCACGTCACCACGGGGCAGTCCCCATTTATTAAACGATGCATGGCACCTAGGTCCCATTTTTTTTTCGAACCAACCCTTAAGCATCTCTTTTGTTGATTCACGTCCTTCCAATAAATACTTCCCTTGCTCATTTTATACTCACTCACAGCTCTCTGTTACATCACTCAATTACAAATAAATAAATAATATATAGCAGTAGCTATTTATAGGTATAAACACAAATTATCAATAAAATGCGGGTGGGCAAATTATCGATAGAGAGTATGAATGGCACCTTAACAAATGGTATCGGAAAAGTTACATGGTGGCCTATGTACCCAATAATTATCCAAAATAAAACTATCGGCCTCGATGATGGACGGTGTTTATATATAGGACGCACAAGAAAAGGCTTCCACCATCTGGGTGCCCAGTAAAACACCGTTTCGGTCGAGCATTGAAATCCAATAAGCGTCCGAGTCCAAAGGAAACTTCATGAAACCTCCTCCAGTTCGCAAAACTTACCACTATATAACCAGGGTCCAGGCCCTCATCTCTCCTCCTCTCTCCGCTCGCTCTTTTTGCAGGAAGCGCGATGGCTCCAATGCAGGAAGCCATGAAAGAGAAGGAATCAGCAGTGAAGAGGCAAGAGCTGCTTCTTCATCCTCCCCGGCGCAGACGGCGTTTAAGCGCCTCGTGTTTTGCCAGTTTGTTCCGAAGCTTCAGAGCCGCCTTTCTTCTCGGCCGCGCTGCGACATGCACCCCCACGTCAAATCAACAAGTCACCTCCCTCCTCTTCGCTTACTCGTGTTGGGGCTGCCGAGGAAGAAATCGCCCTAGATCGCTCGATAGCGATGATGGGCTGTCGGGTTTAATTCCTAAGTTTGTGTGTCATGTTCTGCTTTTTGTAGTAGGCTTTCGGGCGTCTCCATCTGACATCTTCTGTCACTTGTGTTTCGATCTTTCACTGCTTCAGTTGTACATCGAGTCCTAAAAATCGCCAGTGTCTCACGCGCTTGATTTTCATTCCTGTAGCGTAAGAAAAGTGTCGATATATATGTTACCCTTTTTTTTTTTTGATCGGATACGATTAATATGTACTTCGTTCGCTCTTTTTCCGCAGGGTATTTGCTTTTCAAGCGGGGCCATGCCTTTTGTTTTGTATCAGTCGCAGCCAGAATCAACTTTTTGACATTGGCCAAAAAGAGGGACAAGAAAACCTTAATGTGGACACGCATCTCATTTCATTTCCTTGGTACTAGATAAGAAAACGAGAGATGTAGGCATATAGACAATGCTTTAAGAACTTACTTTTGGATGGAGGAGGATGACGACACTGATTGTCATTTGAACCCCCCCAATAGAGGAAATTGATCCACAAAAGTCTGCTACATTATTTTACCATCTATGGGGAAAGTTAATCTGGAAGGTACAAATGGACATGATTTTTCGCAGCATGATTGGACTAGGTTGATTTTTGAGGAGGTTTTTATTTTTATTTTAAGAAGAGAGAGAGAGATTGCATCTGTTGGTAATAATAATTAAGAGTTATTTGTGACCCAAGTGGCCCGACCGTTCAAGCCAGTGCAACCTGCACAATGCTAAATTGGTGAGGCTTGAAAGGTCCATTACTTGTTTTCAATTGGCCCTAATGATATTGTATGTCCCTCGTGAGTTCATGCGATCCAAAGTCGGCCATGATCCAGTATAGCAAAATGTTTCCCATGAATAATGAATCCGAAAATAGAAATTATTTCTTTTGACTTAATTTGCCCATTATTTTGGGTACCTGGTGCGGGTGCGCCAGAATGTTTTGGGCCCAATTTTGCCGGCTCATGGTTTATTTTCCTTTGATTTAATTAGTGAATCTAAGGAGCACTAGCGGGAGCAATGTTTAAGGCGAATACTTTTTAAGAAGTATTGTTTACTGGAAGGGGAGTGTGCTGCAGGAATTTTTTTTTAAAAAAGAATGAGGGTATTAACTTATAAAACCTATATCAACAATAAAATTACTATGAGGGTACGGAACTTCATGTCCTCATAGTGGGTCATATTTAAACAAACATTTAGGGAAGTTTCAATATCAATTTCAAAAAACTAAATCAGTATTCCTGTCTTTTGTATGAATACAGGTAAAGGTAAGAGCAAATGCACAAACTGTATGAAACATGAATTATGGAATGCGCATGTACATGACTTATTAGAGAAGG
>JAGVVM010008539.1:0-16371 GCA_019149425.1 Psidium friedrichsthalianum
TTCGAGCTTTGGTTTGTAGGTATCTTAAGAGGTTTCCTAGCTACTGAGGATCAATCATCCACAAGCCTCATCTTCCTCACCACCGCGGGATTGGTGGTGTGCTGAACTAGAGGCTCAACATTTTATGGAGCTCTGATTTTTTTTCACTACCATCCACGTGAGTCCCGTGTAGTTTTTCTTTTAACACTTTGAAAAATTGTTCTTGGCACAAAATTGCTTGAGGGCCGTGAGGTTGTTCAATGATGTAAGTTTGAGCTTCGGTTTGTGGCATATTAAGGGTTGCTAGCATGACGGGAGGAGCATCATCCACAAGCACATCTCCGTCACTGCGGTTGGTGTGTGTCTGAATAGAGGCCTCAACAGTTGTGGAGCTTCAAGAACTAGGAATCAAATCAGCTCAGCTCCGCTTCTTGAGGTAATCCTCAACCCTCTTAATGTAATGTTTTTATTTTTCAATTGAAATGCGTGGATATCCCTATCCCCTACGAAAGATCTATGTATATTTTCTGTTTATTTGCTGCTTGCTCTGATTGATGAAAAAGTTTCATAATTTCCGTATGAACCCACAACTAGCGCAGAGTGAAGAGATAGAATTACTCTATCGAAATTAGACTGAGAGCTAGTTAAGTACCAAAGAACATAGAAGATTGTTAGGATTAAAATAGTCTACAAAAGAAAAGAATGTATTTTTGGCATCGAGGCAGGGAGGTAAAAGCGAGACTTGTTGCAAAGAATATATACAATGAAGGAAAGCATTGACTTAACGAAATGTTATCTTATGTGATAAATATACTGTCTCTGTTGCATGTTTACTTGCCTTAATTATTGCGTAAGATCTCGAGTTGTAGTACTTGATATGAAATTGTGTTTCTCTCAAAGTGAGTGGAGGAGTAAATACATGTGAGGAAGCAAGAAAGATTTGTTATTCGGGTAAAGAAGATCGTGTTTACCTTGTTAAAGAAATTCTTTATATGGGCTACAACAGTTTTCATAACGCAGTATAAGCGTTTTGATACTTTCATGATTAGTCAAAACTATTCGAACAGTCAGATCGATGTGGTTTACTTTAGAAGACTGGATGAGGGTCTTTGATATATGTTGTTATATGTAAAGATATATTGATATATTCAGCTAGAAGATATCTGATATTGATGTACTGAAAGGGTAGTTGACTGCTGAATTTTGAGACAAAAGATTTGGGTGTCTCAAAAAAAATTTAGGTATGGAGATTTTGTGTGATAGTACTGTAGAAATATCACATCTATCTCAAAAGAAATATACTGAGAATATTATGATACTTTTAAATGCAGTCAGCGAGTTGTGAATATATCATTAGCAAAACCACTTAAACTTTCAGTTAAGTTACCATCGCAGACTGAAGAAGGAGGAGAGCATATATCCCATGCTCCTTATTCTAGTGTAATTGGTTAGTATTATGCATGGCATGGTATGTATTAAGCCTATATTTCATAAGCGATTAAGTATAGTCAATCGTTATATGAATCGTCCAAAAAGTTCATTGGAAAGCTGTGGAATGAATCTTCAATCTTTGAAAGGGACACCAAACATTGGTATTGTGTGCTAAAAGGGACAATAAAGGATGTGAAAACCATTGGTTTTGTAGATTTTCATATGCATGTGACTTAGATAATGCAAGTCTTGTTAAAAATGCAAAAGTCCCCCTTTTTACGTCTTTTACGCTGCAGTGGTGCAGTTAGTTGGAAGGCATCCTCACAAAACCACTGACCTTCACGTCGATGAACAAAGTACATAGCACTTACTTTATAGAGAAAGAGGCGATATATAAAAAATTTGCTTTGGATTTTGGGTTAGAACAGCAAAGTGTTGATATGCACTGTGATAACCAAGGTGCAATTTATCTGACATATAATCCGATGCATTACAAGCGAATGAAGCATATCAATATCAGGTTACCACTTCATCCGAGATGTTTTTATGAATGGTAAAGTTTATTGTAAAGAAGATGGCTTACAAAAGGAGACCCTGGCCGACATGATAACTAAGCCTATTCCCATTGGCAAAGTTCAAACTTTGCTGAGCACCATGAACTCTGTGGAGAAATTGAGCGTTCGTCCAAAAGCGTTGAAGAGAGCAAACATGAATAATGAAGCACTATTACTTGACTTCAAACATCAAGGCAAGGTGAAAAAGTATTAAATTATGTCTCGAGTTTGAGTTCACGTACGATGTCTTTATTTTGAATTTAACTGTGGTCATGAGAGAAGGAAATTAAAAAGAAAAAAAGGCTTTTCTACCACTACAGACAAAAAACAGAGGGGAGCATAAATTATAAGGTTTTTGGGGGCAGAAACATCTTTGTCCATCAAAGAAACAAAAGAAGTGTTTTTTGTGCTTTTATTTCCCTCTTGCAGTAGCCACATGAGGCACAAAAAGTAAAACAAGACTTTATGGACTTCTCTTCCTCTCGTTCAGAAAAGCTTGTAGCCGCACGAAGAGCAAATGTCGCATAATAAAGCCAAAGGAGAACTTGCAAAGAATAGCTGCAGGAAAGAAAGAGAAAAGAACATGCGATGTTCTGGTTTTAGTTGTCCGTGCGTGACTTGTTTGGCTTGGACACAGCAATTTGCTCATGAGTTATTATATCCAATTGAGAGTTTTTTATTTATAAATACTTCGGTTTGGGCATTATTAGATTTGGAAAACACGAGCGTATGAGCGATTGTAACTTGTTCTCCAATTATAGTAGATTATTCTTGTTGGATCTCTCTGTGGATATAAGTACTAACATTCGGACCGAAATCACGAAATCTCTAGTGTCCTTTATCATTTCTTATTTTTTTTCTGGGTCTTTTGCATTGACTTAATTAACAAATCATATTAATTCTATGTTAATATTACAATAGTTAATGTGGACACTAACCATTCTACGAGACATGGCTAATACTGAAAGTGAACAATTTTTAATATTATTTTATATTTTTCAAATTTATTTATTCTTTTCTTGCTCTTTTTTTTCCCCTTCCCTTCTTTCCCTAGCCGGCGAGGTGGCAAGCCTCGATTCACTAGGGAAGGCCGATCTCGCCCTCACCACCCATTGCCTTTGGCCGGTAGGTCATTCTCGGCAACCGGCTAGAGGAACAGGGAAGGGAAAAGAAAGAAAGATACATAAAATAAAAAAAGGAAAAAGAAAAGAATAAATAAATAAACATTCAAAAAAATTAAAATGTGATTAGAATTTATCCACTTCAGTGCCGCCTACCACACACTAGGACGCTCAACATCCATGTTATTGTTTTTCAACTAAAATTGATTGCATGGACTGAATTGATATAAATCAAAATATTTAGGACTCAATTAACCAAAAAAAAAAACTAATTGGCACGATTACACAACTTTTCCAATTACATGAATCAGATCATTAAGCCCTTGCGGCCTTCTTCCTTTGTTTCGCTAGAAACCGCGTCATGGCCCACTTTAGTTCGCTGCTTTCACTGAAATTGGAGAAAATGGGCCCATGTCACGTCCACTCCAACCCAAATCAAGGTGAATTTTATTTTCTTAACCAATTCAGACTCGCAATAAAAAAAATTCGAAAAATGGATTGTACTGAACAATATACCCAAACGAAACAGGATCCAACCCGAAATTTTCAGGTATTTTAGGTTCGGGTCTTGTTCGGGTTGGGTAATTACTTGGAAGTCGTGATACATATATAAAGATTTCAGATCGGATCGGCTCGTGTTTCGATTTGGATATATCCTGGAAAATTTGAAAAAATTGATTCGACAAATGAAAAAGCATAAAATACACTTAAAAAGGGAATTGGAATTCTCAGCATTCGCAAAGATGCGAAGTGTAGCCGCGTGCAACAGGCAACTGGAAACACGTACGCCGTTCCGAAGACCTGCCCTTGATATAATAATTGGGCCCAAAAAGGTGGGCCTAATCGAAATCAAAGTGGCGGCAATATGGGCTTTTTTGGCCCAACAAAGCTTATAAACCTAAATTGGGCATCGGGCCGAGGATCTTTCCTCCGCATCCGACAGGCAACCGATGATGTGCTCGATCATAAATGTCAGAACTACCCCCCATGCTAGCACAACACACATGGCCAACCGGCAGGACACCATTAGAACCGCACATCTCCATCCCATCTCAAATTTATTCGTCGGATTTCTGTTTGCATCTTGCTCGTCCAATATAAGCTTATTGCATTTCCCGAGCTGACGCTCGATTAGGGAAGGATTTGATCATGGACCTGGCGGCTCGATGGGCTCACTTAGGCCTGTTCGAGCCAACATGGCGCGAAGTACGAACGGGCAGGCTAGGTGAGCTATGTCCTTTACAGAACGGAGCCTGCTCAAGCCCCATCGTTGTACGATGGCCTAGACAGGGACTTTAGTCCTAGTATTCGGCCGGTCCACCTGATAACTAAAAGCATTCGTTGCATTCGTATGTGAGTCAAGCGTACGCACTCTGTAAATAGACAGAGTAAAAGTCGGAGAGAGAGGAGAATTAGAGCAGAAGATGAAACTAGGTGGATCTGCTTTTATTGGACCTTTAAGGAATATATTGCCATAATTCAGCTTTCATGCATGTAATTTGCAAATGTTAAGGAATAGATCAAACACTATTGGATTTGTACGGTTGCAAACAAGCCAAGCTAATCATATGTAACTAGTTAGTGATTAGAGATATATCGAAACCGTTTCTCCAAGATAAAATATATTCCAACTAATTGTGGGAAAAAAATCTACTGGTTGGATATAGGGGAAAATATCGCAAAAGTCATAAACTTATTGTACGGATACCAATTTAATCATAAACTTTTCAATTTGGTCAATCTGGTTAATTTAGTCCCAAACCTTTTGATAATTTACCAATGTACTCCTTCTAGCCAATTTTGACTAGCAATTACTAATGTCAATGTCGATCGTTTTATGTGGCACGACCATTATTGACATTGATAACTTTTCAAATTAATTTTTTTTCTTTCTACTTTTTCCCTATGTACCTTGCCGATTTGCAGAAAAGGGACAAATGAAAAGAAAATATATAATTTTTAAATTTTTTTTTAAAAAAGTATGCGTGAGTGCCGACTATCCTATAACGACCATGCCACATAAGATAGTAAACGTCCATGTTAACGATTTGCAGTCAAAATTAACCAGAAAAACTACATTGAGAAACGATTAAAAGGTTTAGGATTATGCTGGTCAGATTTTTTACCCAAAAAAAAAAATTTGCCGGGCTGAAAAATTTAGAACTGAATAATATTTGCACAATAAATTTATGATTTTTTTGTTATAATTACCCCCTTGGATACATTTCATTTATATCTGCTTGAATTAATTTAAAAAAAAACAAAACATAATCTGTGATTTGTTGGGATCTGATTTGAAAAAACCCGGTCTGTGTGCAGTGTTTAAGGAAGCTGTCCAGTCGATACACGTGCCAATTCTGCAACTGCTTCTTTCCTCTCTTTGGTAGGTCTAAATTGCACTTTCGAGAAACGTCCATTGTATGAATCTTAACAATTCAAGGCTTTAGACCTATCTTTTCAAAGACACTCAATTCTGGACAGGATCATTGGTCGAGCATTCGGAATCACTTTTGTTTCGTGAAAAAAAAAAAAAGGCAACACCAAAGTCGAGGGTACCCGGTAAATAATCGACCACAAAATTCTTACTCGCACACTGTTAATTGCAGGGATTATCTCGCACAATTCTTACCGGCGCATCCCCTGTTTAAATTCAATCATTAGATGTATGCTTGCACATTGCTCTATCAACATAAGTGGGTGAGTTTCACAAGTTTACGCTCGATTAGCTGCGAACTTGAAGTTGGACCTGGTGACTCGACGGACTCAGTCAGGCCCGTTCGACCCGGCGAGGCTCTTGAGATGCGAACGGGCGGGCTAGGAAAGCAATTTCCATTATGGAATCGGGGTTCGCCCAAGCCCCGACCTGCGGTGTAAAGGTCTGGACAGGGACTATAGTTCAAGTATCTGGCCCACGCCACCCTATGGTCAAGTCTTAACTCTTTTGAGAGAGAGAGCCATCCAAAGGGATGATGCGTGTGAGGTCTAGCTTCGAAGAGGAAAGTGTCGAGTTTTCTCGTATCAAAAGCCACTTATTCCAGTCAAGCCATGAAGATGGGATAACCTTTCAAGGACCACCACAAGTGCTTAACCATGTCTTTCATCCCCTCTCTCTCTCTCTCTCTGTCCTGGACCACAAGAGGGAGACAGCACTTGAGACTTCATTTAAGTCCTTTAATTCACCCCCAAAAAAAAAAAAAATGATGGTGGTTTGTAGTATATGTTGACCACAATAATGAATACTATGTTTCATAGGATACGATGAAATCATTTTATCAGCAATAGATGCACTGGATGTATTTGCTTTTATTGGACAATCGATGGAAGCCGGAAATGCATGTGATTAACTTTTTTCATTGGTCACTCTCATTACGTGGGAGAAAAAAAAAAAGCAACATTGGGCTAAGTATGTTACAAGTGCCATAACTTTTGTACGGCGATCACTTGAGTACCATAACTTTTGTTTTCCCCTCACTTAGTGCCAAATCGAAGCAAATGGATCAGCTCGTTGCCACTTCTAGCTATCGTCCTACGTGGATTATTATTATGATTTTTTATTAATTTTTTGTCGATCGACGAGGTGAGAGCGACCGCTGCCGAGGGCACGACGGCCCTTGCCTAGCGGCCTCGCCCACGGGTGGGCATGGCAGCGATGGCACTTGCCCATGGCCATCGCAGCCATGCCGACCAAGGGCAAAGTGGCCCTCGGCGATAGATCCGTGGCCAGCGAGGGTCGCCAATGACACTTGTTGGCCAATATAGAAAATAAAAAAAAATGCATAGGAAAAATAAAAATTTCCAAAATAAAATAAAAACAATAAATATGTTTTTAAAAAAATTAAAAATTCAAAAAAATCGTGCCGGCGATGCCACATCAGATTTTCGTGCGTCTACATAGGATTTTCGATGAGCCAAATCACCGATGGCACTCAAGTAATCGATTTTTAAAAGTTTGTGGCATTCAAGTGAGCAAAAAAAAAAAGTTATGGTACTTGTGATGTACTTATCCAACAACATCAAAGTCGAGGCTGCCTCTTATATAATCGAACACAAGATACTCATCCAAACAGCGCTAATTGTGAGGATTGTCTCGACATTATCTAAATTTTCCTATCCGTCCGCACAATTGAGAAATGCGAATGGAGTAGCTGACATTCGAAACATGGTTCGGAGATATAGCTAAACTATTCGGATCTAGTTCTTAGCATCCAAATCTCTACATTAAAAGATGGATTTAAGCCTGATTGCCTTGCTAGCCACTTCTTTCCACTTCCAGGCCACTGAGCACATGGGCGAGCAGCATGAACCGGTTCAAGCACTCGGAGCCTAAAAAATCCTCGTTCACATAATTTACAACAGCACATTTATATTCATCTAAAAATTACCTAATATGGAGACAAGGCTTAAAGAAAGACACCGTTTATCGAATTCATCAAATTTGTGCTTAGGACCTAGTGAGAATCATCGTCCCGGCAAGTCGCGTGACTCTATGATCAAGTCTTACGCTTGAAATGAAAAATGCTACGAGGAAATGTAATAATACATCTTGAATCACCCTGAAATGATATGGAGGCACTAAGCTATTTAAAAATGGTCAAAATGTCGGTCAGGAAGTGGGAGCCAGCAAGGTGAATTATAATCAAAGGGTAATAACTGTGCACGTACAATTGAATGTTGCATTGCAACGTTAATAATGTCTGAACCAGAGAGTCCCGGCTAGCTAACCTGTTATAAAGAAAATTGTCCAATGCATGAGCTGCTCTTATGACCGCTGGTGAATCGTGATGGTGGATCATGCAATGGGCTGTGATTCTTCTCTGTCTCGCTGTTCTTCTTGAATTCAAACGTCTCTCTCTCTCTCTCTCTCTCTCTCTCTCTCTCTCTCTCATTTATCCACACGAAATTACTCGTCTTGAATTCTCAGTCTCATGTGCACTATCCTAGAACTGGAATCTGGCACCAGCCATTAAACCCCATTTCATTAAGAACACTACCTTACTCTCCCTCCCTCCTTTATCATCATCCCCTGCTCAAAATTTCATCGGACAAAACACGAAAAATGTCTCCTTTTTCCCGGTAGAGTTCTGACGCCTTTCAACGTTGGAGATGACGTTCTTGCCGCTTGAGGTTCAGTGGGTGATGGGTTTGCTTTTCTGGGTCCTTCTGCTTTTGTGTTGGGAAGCAAGTTGTGATGGCCCTGGGTTATCTGTGAGACTTACTGAGTTTCCTAATGCAGTTTCGCATAGAAATGCGACTGCATTTTCTTTCGAACCTTTGGTGAATGGCAACGTTGGAGCTTGCTCTGACTGTAGCTTCAGTTGCAAGGTTTGTCTCGGCTCTTGTGCAACTGTGATTCTCGCCCTTGCTTTCGTGCTAGTGATGATTCTTCTCTCTCGATTTGTGTTCTGCTGCGAGGAACAAAATAGGCATTGGACCTTACCTTACCAAAAAAAAAATAGGCATTGGCCATTGCCCTGATTTAAGTGCGTTGTTAATGAAGGAAACTGGGAAATGTCTACATTTTTAACGGCGTTCCTCACTTTCTTTTTTCCCCTCCTTTGCCCTTGCTTCTTAGGTTGTCTGCTAAATCACAGTAACTTATTTCCATTTTTCTAATGGGCAACTACTTCAGAGAAACCACCTCATTATATGATTCAGCAGGAAGTTTTTGTTTTTGTTACACGAGATTCATGTCAAATTACGAGTTTTTTTCCCCATGCTACTTGATTTAACTATTGTTTGGTTTCCCTGTATGCAAACTGTTGCAGCTGGATAGTGGTGACTTCTCGGACTGTCGAGGCAGGAAAGTTTCATATGGTGGCTTACTAGATGGAAATCATTCGTTTGAGGTGTGCGCAAATGGAACCCAAGGAGTTGGCTGTGCTTCCTATAACTGGACAATTGGTCAAGAATCTATCCCTTTTATCATTTTCGGGTGGTTCAATCTTTTTCTAACATAGGATAACTAAAAAATGCATTCAAGGTATAGGTTGATTTGTTGTTCCAACTAGTTTTCTTTGGAAGAATATCATACATACCAAAATCTGCAGGAGATGATTTTCAAAGAATGAGTATTCTAAATAATTGGGGACTTACGCTTTGTTTTTCTGGAACCTTCTTGCATACGAAATCAACAAGGACTAGGTGATGGCTCGCGACTTTGCCTGTTGATTTTCCATGATTGTCCTTAAATTAGTAAAACCTGCTTCTCACTGCAAACAGAGAGATGGAGCTTTTGCTGTTAGAATTATTAATTTTCTTGGTCATTACTTGGAAAAACATACTTTGGGCAACTTGCTTTTTCCTCTGAAAATATGCTGAGGTGCTCAGGGCAATGGCCAATAGGAATACAAGCCCTACACGGCAGTATAGTTTAGGTTGAGGTGCATCCCATTCGTAGTGACTTGGTAAGCAGTTTGTCATAGCTAGACCCAAAATGAAGTAAGTGTAGGTGGTCGACATTCGGCAATGCTGAACTACTGAACTTGGTCATCAGGGCAGTAGCTGGCACTTAGGTTTGGTACAAGACTGATGGTTGATCTTGTTTTGCAACTGTACTAGTTATGTTGTGTGGGAAATAATCAGATTTCAGAACTTAGAAAAAATGCGTGATCACAATTGACTATACCCTTGCTCAGCTATGGATTTTGCTTTGTTAACAAGCTTCAAATAGCAAAGGAGAGATCCCGCAAATTTCCGATTGATTGTTCCATTTCTGCAGATACAATTCCGCCAACAGCATACGTAACATCTTCAGCATCTTTGACGAGTGCCCTTAATGTCTCCGTGACTATAATATTTAGTGAGCCATGTATTGGTGGAGGAGGTTTTGGATGCTCTTCTGTGGATGCCTGCAACGTGAGTAGGTGGCTATCTTTAACATTTTAAGATTCAATAGTCCTCTCTTTATCATGTTTACTGCGGAATTCTACATCCCTCCTGAAACCACTTACTTTGTAATATCTCATGTTTGCAATACAGCTCTATTGAATAAACTGATGTAATAGTTTATGAGGCGGAAACATAGTGCGCTGGAGAAGATAATGAATGACTATCAGGGCAAGGAGTCCCAATTTTTTAATCATGTTCTGAAAGTTAAATCTTGGACTCGAAATCTTAAGAGAACAGACCGATGACAACATGAACTTCAAAAGATGTACCTTTTATTGAATGAATAAGACTTTCTAATCTCTCCAGCAAAAAGTTCAAATTGTCCAACAAGCTTGTATTAGTGATTGTTGCTGTATCTATGGATAGTCAGATGTACTGATTGAAAATAGGTCATTGACATCTCTTTGCAGCTACTGGTCTATGGTGCTGGGCGAGTCATTCCATCCAGTCTTAACATTCTGCGGCCAAACTCGAATACTACCTTTTTAGTAAGTTTAAATTCTACTGTTCAGTATGGACGAGTGATCTTGGTTATGGACAAGAACTTCTGCACCGACAATGCTGGAAATGCATTCACAAGGACGACTAATTCAAGCTTTTACGTGCATTTGGTGAGTCTACGTTTCAGTGGTACTTGCAGCCAACCTTTCATGGAGTACCATCCGGAAGGGGCTTCTCTTAGATTTACAAGCATCATCATCAACATCAACATCAACACCACATTTATCTAAAACCAGTTGGGGTCGGCAGTCGATGAACCCAAAGCAAAAAGCTTAAAATTATACTAAAATAAGCAAAAAACATGGGTACAAAAAAATGGGTAATAAATAAATATAAAATGGGTAAAAAAAATAAATAAATAAAAAATATAAAGGACTAAATAGGGCACTTTGGAACATAGGAAATTCCCCTCTCTATAATGCGGATAGCTTTCCTCCACTCCGTCCTAAGACAGACCGTACGTCAATCTATTTCCCACTCCATTAAATCTTGTTTTACTACCTTCTCCCAAGTAAGTTTCGGCCGACCTCGTCCTTTCTTCATATTGTGTTCTCAGTAAGACACTTATATTCTTATTGGAGCATCTAGGGGTCTACGGAGAATATGTCCAAATCATATTAATTTTTGTTCTCTCATCTTCTTTGCCACCGGTGCTATTCCAACTTTTCGTTGAATATCGTCATTTCTTATCTTATTCATCCATGTATCTTGTATGACCACACATTCATCTTAACATCCTCATTTTTGCTACCCCAATTTTATGCTCATGTTGCTTTTGTACTAGTCAATATTCAGCTTCGTCTAACATTGCAGGTCTTATTGCTGTTCTATAAAATTTTCTCTTTAACCTAAGAGGGATTTTACGATCACACAAAGACCCCGATGCACTGCGCCATTTCATCCAACCTGTTTTGATTCTATGGCTAACATCCTCATTAATCTCTCCCCTCTTTTGCAAAATTGATCCCAAATATTTGAAAGCATTTTTCTTAGGCATCTCTTGTCCAAGTATATCCACGGATTCTTGATCACCTATAAAGCTAGGATGCTAAAAGCATCAATTTGTCTTCTGCAGTTTTTTTTCTTTTACACATGGACTGGTATAGCATTTTCATTGATATGGTAATTAGGATAATTTAGTCTCTGATTTTGAACATCTTCCTATGCTGATGATTGAGCAGACACATGGAAGATAGTTTCACTTGATAATAGAGGTCTTAGTTACACTCGGACAGAGGGAATTCATTTCAATTCATTTCCTACACTTCAGAAATACTTCTTCCGAGAAATTGACCTGCACAAAGTGAATATGATTTATTCTTAGTTCGAATGTGAAGACGGTCTGATTTTGTCCCTCCTTGTGGTGCATTTATGTAGACAGAAGGAATGTGTCCATTGACTTGAGGACTCGCATTCCTGAAAAGATGCTTCAAGTCAATAATCAAATCAGAACGGTGCAAGCTACTAATAAGCAGAACAACTTAAGGGTGTACCTCTATTTTTCGGAACCAGTCATGAATTCATCAGCAGAAGTCCTAGAATCACTCAACACAAGTCAGGGCACCCTTCTCCCGACCAATGGAAAAACACTCGGAAATCGGAAATTTGGTTTCATGGTCAGTTATATCTTTTGGTTTTAATGGTTTGTGACTGCTCACATGTTCTGAAACTTAAACATATGGTGTATTCACAATTTTCTTTATTTATCTAAACTGAATTTCCTAATTTTCAGGTGGCCAATACATCCGCTGTTGCTATAATCACCATAAGCTTCGAGTCTGAGTCGATAATTAGCAGACAAGGGACTGCCGTTTCTCCTATTGCACCGGTTACTTTCCTCTATGGTACCGTCTAAAATTCTAAAAGACTCAACTGTTTATAATTATTTTTAGTGTGAATTATCTATCCTTACATGGTTGCAAATATCTCTCAGACTCTCAGAGACCAACTGTCAGCTTGAGCACAACCTCTACTTCTAGGACAAGAAAGCACAATATCCCTATATCAATAAAGTTTGCTAAACCAGTATTTGGCTTCAATTCATCTAATATAGCAATATCAGGAGGTCATTTGCAGAGGTAAGTTCTGCTTTACCATCCCAGCATTTTGCACATGTAAATTGAAAGTACTGCACACAGAAAGAAGTACACACTATTCATACCTAGGAATATGGTCACGCTGGCAAAGACCCCACACTTAAATTCATGCATCATTGTTGTAAGACTTTACTTCGACAGCCATTAATATACAAGATATATGACATACTGAATTTGTTCCTATCAATGTGTTCTCCAGCTTTTATGAAATGAGCAGAAGCAAATACTCCATTGAGATTAAAGCAGAAGATGATATAGTATCTGTGAGTGTTCCTGAAAATGCAACTGGGGATGTTTCTGGAAATGAGAACTTGCCTTCCAATATTCTTCAAGTGAGACATTGTAAGGAAATTGGTTATGCCTCTATAAGCTCAGTTAGTCGTTATTTAAGTTGTTGAGGGCATTTCTGTGTTTACTTGATTGCTCTAATTTATGGGCTAAATTTTACAGATTCCATGCCCGTAGTGTCTTCCGTTGCTTCTGTCACTGCAACCGCTGCTTTTTGTATCACATTTTTGGCTGCGGGACTGCTCTCTGTTTCCACAGCAAGCCTTCTTGCTGCTGGTGCTTTCCCGAGGACGTCTGCCACTTTGATATCCAGTCCTTCAAGGAATCTTTTTGTATGTTATAAATCTCCCGGTGATGTGTTTTTTGCAATTCCATGCGTCTTACTTAAATTACTTTTGTCTCCTGGAGTAATATTTTTTAAGCCATGGTGCTATGTATCATTTTCCTTTTCTTGGCCAGATTCTATTCTCTGTATTGTTTAAATAAGTGTTTTGTGAACTTTTCGTCTTTCATCAGGAAAACAAAAAGATTCTGTAATTTCAGTTCTATTAGGGAATCTGTTATGAGAAATCTGAACAACCACCACCAACACCACTCAAAACTTAGTCTTTTCCGAGTGAAGTCTGAATAATGTCGATGCCAGGAGGAAAAAAACTCATCATCATCTGGGGTCAAAAATGCTGTTTAAACACAAGATGGCACTTCATGTATATTTATTGACATGGACAAGGGCATTCTCCAAGGCCTATTGTTTTCTACAACTGTCGCTTTTGAATGCTTATAATTTCCTATGTTGGGGAACACTGTTATATCACTCTTTTGCATCCATGAAATGGTAAATGCCATGGAAAAGTGAACAATTTGACGATCCAAAAAGTGCACTTCAAGTAGAGAGAGGGATTCTGTTAGGTCCTGCTTTTTTCTGAATATTTCCTAGTTGTGGAACTCATATATGACTGCAGATGTTGCTGCAAGAGACTAATAGAAGTTTTTATGGTTCCGTGCAGAGAATTGCATGTCACATCCAGGTATTTGCACTATCTAGATGGTTGGCAGTTTACATTGCCAGTCGAATATTATGAACTTGCAAGGGACCTGCAGTGGAGTATTCCTTACTTTAGTCTCCCGTGGGAAGCCGGGCACATCCAGCCAGTCATGGTGGGGTCAAGTCCTGCGAATTCAACATCTTACTTTAGTGAAGTTCTTGATTTGGAAACAGTCGGAACACCTAAAGAAGAGAAGTTGAAACGAACTGCTACAGTTTATGGATTGCCGCTTTCTCCAATGGAGTACAGATCCTTTTTTGAGGTTAGGGAAACTTCTGGTCTATAATACTATTCTCCAGAGTTGTATCTCCATCATCAGCTCTGTTAACCATAATAACCACAGCATTGGAAATTAAAAACTTGCAGATGGAAAATAGAAAACCGGAAGCTGAATATATTTTGGATCCTCAACATATGAGTGGGTAAGTCTCTCAGTGTTTTCTATGAGATATGAATTGCTAAATAAATTAATCTGAAGAGCTGTAGGAATGAATTGTGGAGTTGTTAAGAAATCAATCCAGAAAGAGGAGACAATGTTAATAATTCATCTATAATCGTTACTGGTGAATCACTTACCTCCTTTGAACACCTTTTATCAAGTTACTGTATCTGCTACACTCTATCTTGCTAGTTTGTTGAGGCCACTAATTTGTCAATTACAAATTTCCCTTTGACATCTGAAAATCCTATTTGATATTGGGCTATCTACAAAGGAAGTGTGATATAATTCTGACTGCCTGCTACTTTTTGTTGATGAAGACAATTGGTTCTTTTGTAGGTGGAGGGATTTCAGTAGAAACATGTTCTGGCTGGCAGTAATCGGTGGCAGTTTGATATTACTGCATGCTTTGCTTCTATTGATTCTTAAGTTCAAGAAAAAACAACTGAAAGGCAAGACAGTAATGGAGCACTCATATTCCCAAGATTGGAGATGTTTCTTTTAATTCTTGCTTTACCGTGTATATGTCAGGCCTCTTCTGCTCTGATCCAAGGTACGTGACACGCTCTTCTATCCAGTTAATGACCAGAATATTCTGTCTAAATGAATGAAATAGCTGTTTGTCTTGCCTCTTTAGCTTCATCGGCTTACTTGTTATTCTCTATGGTAGGTGGAACTCCAGCAGGGGTTGTGGTTAGCATTCTGCTGTTGGGTTTTGTGTCTTTCGAACTTCTATCCTTGTTCCTATTCCTCTCAGTTGGTATTATATCTGGGAAACTGCTTCAATACAAGGAAGTCCATCATGTAGGCCGGCGTTTTCACTGGTATCAAGAGCTTATTAGAGTGACCCTCGGTCCAGGTAAAAGAGGCCAATGGACGTGGAAAAAACAGTCCAACTCCATTTACCTGGCAAAATTTGGCCCGCTGTTTGAGGACCTGAGAGGTCCCCCAAAATACATGCTCTCACAGATATCTGGAGGCCGCCCGAGGAAAGGCGACCGCATAATTGCATCAGAAGATGAAACGGAAGATGCTGAAGCGCCCTTCATCCAAAAGATATTTGGAATCCTCAGGATATTCTATACATTGCTCGAATGTATCAAAAGGGTCACTCTGGGAATCTTGGCCGGCACTTATATGAACAAGTGGTCTTCTAGAACCCCGACGATCACCCTATTGTGTCTGACTTCTTTCCAGCTATTCTTCCTTGTGCTGAAGAAGCCTTTCATAAAGAGGAAAGTTCAGCTGGTCGAGATCATATCAGTTTCAACTGAAGTAGGCACATTCGCATCATGCGCAGTGCTCTTGAGGAAGGAATTCTCGGAGCAGGACGAAACTTGTGTGGGAAATTTCATGGTTGCACTGTTTTTTTATTGGATTTGTGGCTCTAATGGTCAATGAGTGGTATGCACTGTATAAACAAACCAAGCGGCTTGACCCTGATGATAAATCCTTCTTGTCGGGTTTGAAAGTAGCTTTACTTGGAGTCCTAATTATTTGTGTTCCTCGGAAATTTAGTCAAGGCCTGGAAAGCAAGTTGCCTAACACTCGACCAGGTGGCAGAGAAACCGGAGACACAGGATCATCCGCCGATAGGAATAGGAGCTCTGGAAGCCGGAGTTCAGGTACGAGATAAACCATGGCTAGGGAACTGAGGGACTTGGCCAAGACTTTCGAGAAGGAAGTAGTGCAGTGCCAACCGACCCGGAGCAGTCGTCCAAAGTGGAGGGCTTCTGGGGCCAAAAAGCGGGGGCACTTGCGAGCTCGCTTCAGACTTCAACTCAAAGCAGCCGGGTTGCACAGAGTGAAGCCATTTTTGCATCCAAGAGGTCAAATGATGAAAGAACTCGACTCTTCAAAAGATCATGCAGTTATTCATCCTCCAGTGCGTTGGCTTGAAGTGGTGGATTAGGGGAGTGCGGGGCCAAGTTGGTGGATAGGGGAGTTGGCCTGTAATCCCTCATGGGTATTCAAGGAAGAAAATCATGAAACTTTTGTGATTAATTAGACTGGACATTTACCTGTATT
>JAGVVM010008540.1:0-15072 GCA_019149425.1 Psidium friedrichsthalianum
AATTTCTGTGCAGAAGTAGATTGAGGAGGGGGAGAGGGCTTTGATTGTCTCTTTTTAATTTTATCAGAAAGAGTGCATTTTTTTTGCTTCTTCAACTCCAAAATTAGTTCTGACGCAAAAATAATGCTTCAGAAGCACGAATTTCTGTATCATAAGTTGCTGTAGTATCAAATGAATTTCTGCTCTAAAAGCACTTAGGAGGCTGTCATGCCCTCCCTTAGCTTGTCAATAGCTTTTCTGCTCTAAAAGCGCTTCTGCATACGCGGCACTTCTGTGTCTGTCATGCGCGCCCTTAACTTTTCAATGGCTTTTTTGCTCTAAAAGCACTTCTGTGTCTGTCACATGTGCCCTTGACTTTTCAATGGCTCGGCTTCAACATTTTCATCCTCTCTATGTTTCGCTCAAAGTTTTGCAGGCGTTCGTGGTTTAACTTTAGGGGTTGATTTGCTTGTTTTGTTTTTGCCTTTTTGAAGTTGTGCAGCTGTATACCTCTGATCAGCCGGGATGGTGAAGGACAAGCAACTCTTTGAAGTTGGCCAGGAGGCTGAGATGAGAACTTTCATAGAAGGTTTTCGAGGTGCTTGGTTCCGTTGCAAGGTACATTCATTCAACCAAATCTTTGGTACTTGCAGTACGTTCTTTTCTAAGTTCTTTATACCCTGTCTCTCTATCTCTTTCAATAATAAACACAACAGACAACAACAAAGCCGCCTTAACCTCTAAGCTTCATGAATCTTCTTAAGTTATTGCTTCACACCATGCTAAATCTCCACTCCGAGACTTCACTAAGACCCCTCACATATGCAACTCAACAATTCACCTCGCGTGTGAGCCTGTTAGGCCACTTGCCTTAGTATAGGGGCAAGTGGGCCTTGTTTTCTGATGTTCACTGTTTTTGTTATCCTTGTTATCTGATCCAAATTAGAATTCTTATGCTGTTTTGGTATGCTAGTTACCACTTATATCGGTTCGTATCTGTTTGTAGGTGATTGATAGATTAAGATAAACTCATCTGTATGTTTTGCAGCAGATAAGGGGTGTTAAAAAGAGAAGGGGGAACTACAGTTGCGTATGGAATACTTTGATTTTCCAGATGAAAGTGAGTTCTGTACTTTGTATGCTTCTTCCTTTTGTGTTCTTCACATGGTAGTTCTGTTTAATTACGTGGTACCATTATCGGTCCGTCTCAAGGCTTGAGGTTGTACTTTGAAGGTGTCTTAAAGCTCTCATGCTTTTGCCTTGGAGATGTATTCAGGTCGTTACCAATTCATCTGCAAGCTTTGAACTTTCAGGTGGAGTGATGGAAGTGTTACATTTACAAGTCAGAGGGGAAAAACATATTTAATCGTAACATACTTAGAAATTAGTACTGGGGAGATAACCTGGTATTGGTTTTCTGTCAGAAAGCTTTTAGAATTCAATGTCTTCTGACAGTAAAAGAATAATCTGTGAAATCTATTTGATATCAATAATGCATATTTGCTGCGTCAAGCTTCATTGCCCCTATGATACTTGCACGCTGATTGCTTTTGGATGATGGTACTAGAGGTGCCTGCTTTGGTGAGGCTTGCTGTATGTTTCAGTCAATTTTCAAATTTACAGAAATATCCTGGACTAAAGTATATCAAAAGTCGCCCCACTCCCCTGTAGAGGCTAAGCTAAAGCAGAAGAAACAATTGATGGTGCGCCCTCGCTTTCCTCCCGTCTATCATAGAAGTGAGTTGCCCAATGTCAGATCTATCTCAGAGGTGGCAGTCATTGTTGATGATGACTGGAAGGTGGGAGATATGGTGGATTGGTGGAGTGATGACTGTTATTGGTCTGGACGAGTAACAGAAGTGTTGGCGGACAAAAAGTTCCAGGTAACGTTTTTGTTCTTTTACCGGCAGTGCTCTAGATGGCATGCCTTTGCTCATAATGGTTGTTTGGTTACTGCCATATATTGGCAGGTAGTAGTCCTGCTAATTACTCAATTTTGTTGAGGCTATCTCTTCTACTTTATTAGTAATTCATCTCTTATTTGCTTGTGCGTGGCATCTTTTTGTGCATTAAAGTGATATACTAGTAGGCTGCGTTTAGCTGGGCTTTCGAGGAAGTCTTTGGGGAAGTGCAAAAGACTTTAGTTTCAATAGTATTTTCCTTCCCCGAAATGCAGATAGTGTTCGTTAAAGTGAAATTAGAAGTGCCTTGGGAATCAACTTTGGTTTAAATGCTTTTTAGAGAAAAACACTAGACTTGTAAATATATATTTGATGCAAACAAAGAAAAAAGAAAATCTATTTGTGACTAGTAAGGGCTGCCGGGGTTGTGGGACCCCATCCAGGGCCACTTGAGCCAGATCTGGCTCACTGTCGATTAGATCTGGCGTTGCTGGTGACGTTGCACGAGGTGGAAAATGGTGAGGGCATTTCTAGAATTTCGAATATTTAGAAGAGCAAAGTTGGAAGAAAAAATCTGTCGGCATTCTGGAAATGCTAAAGCCCAAAGCTCCTACGAATTTGCCTTGGGCTAAGAGACTTTAGAAGACTTAGGAAAAGCAATGCACTTAGCCAAAGCTCCCCAAAAAATATTGCCAAATGGCTTGACTTTTGCGCAAGGGCTTTTAGGGCACGAATAATCATTTTGTTCCCTAGAGCTATTTTTGGCTAGAAATATATTTTTCTATTTTTATTCCTTGGACGAGTTTTTGAATAGAGAAATACGTTTGATAACGATATAAAATTTCTCTTCACAGAACAAAAATTCTTTTGATAACAACATAAAATTTCTAAGGTTGTTGGCAGCCGGGTCTAAGTTGGCAACCGGCGACTAATGGACCGAGGACCGGCGGATGGCGATAGGGATGCAAGAGAGAGGAAATGAGCGATGATAAGAATTCTTATTTTTGTTTTTGTTCCATAATAATTAAAAAAATAGAAAATTTCTACTTTTTTTAAACCTATTTCTGGGCTAAAATTTGTCTTGGAGATAGAAAAATGAAATTTTTTTATCAAATGGATTTTTTTTTCCAAACCTGTTCCCTGGAACAGAAAAATAGAAAAACATAGAAACAGAATGGTTATTATTTGCACCCGCAGAGACCTAAAGGCCTTTTGGGAAAGCCATTCCCAAAAGCAGCCAGTAGAAATAGTGCTAACTGCTAGCTTCTATCTTCATATTTAATAAGAAAAGGAATGAGCCAAAACTTTCTAGTTATTCTCACCTATAACTTTGGACATTGTTCTCAGTGTCGTGTAAGATTTGTGATTAGAATAATTATTCTTAGCATTTCTAGTGCTCGAGATCTTTTAGTTGGTTCTTGTTGGCAATGGTCCTAATTTCTAGGGCTGCATCACCCTGAATAGTTTATTAAACCATATGATGACTGTGCTGCTATATAAATAAATGGAAGAAGCGACACAGATTCCTAAACTTGATAAGGCTGAGTGTGATGGTCTGCACTGGACAAGGTGCACCATAACTTATTGCTGTATTCCATTTGTATCAAAAAGGAAGAAGACATTTTTAAGTCAAATAGGATTAAGAGGCCAGCAGAGCATCAATTTCCTTGCTTATAAGTGATTAAGATATTTTTCAGCTTTTAATCCAAAGAAGTTCACTACTGTTAATGACCTCTTTTATTGTGTTGGATTTTTTTTTTAATCATCAGATTGAGTTACATCCTCCTCCAGCAGGTGAAGGAAAATCTTATGAAGCTTTCTCCAAAGACTTAAGGCCATCTTTGGATTGGTCCATCGAAAATGGTTGGATGGTACTTACTGCTATTCTAGATTCTCTGTATCAGCCAAATCTTGTTTACATACTAATGTATTGTTCAAGTGCTGGTTTTGCTTCTTGAAACTTGTTCCAGATTAGGATGTCAAACTCTGTTCTTGTCCTATTTATTTTGCTTTAAAGGCATAATAATCCTTTCAATCTCTGCATATCGCGTAAATGAGATCAATAAAAGGTTTTGAGTTGCTAGTTTGCATTAATACATGGTTGTTATTTCACAGATAGAACCGCTGGAAACAAGCATGATAATAGGATGAAATTGAACTGGAGTAATGGTCAAGGCCTTTTGGGTCAAGGCCTTTTGGCAAGGTCTAAAATGCAATGATTCTACTTTTTGTGAAATTTAAAGCAGGCTTTTTTGTCAATGTTACAGCCTCTTTCCTTTTGACTTGCCTTGAAGTGAAAGCCCTGGCCTAGGTACACATAGATTTACACCTTTCTTGCCCTGAAAGGCTAATAGCTGAGACTGCAGAAAGGCTCTTCAATGTGCAAGAAAAATGCACTCTCTCTCTAATGGAAACTGGAGAATCACTCTTCAGTTGGCTAATAAACAGTACTCTTTCAATGGGCATGCCATTCTTGTCTCTTATTTGTGCGGGCTGGGATGCAAGCCCAGCCCTCGTTATGCTTGATAGAGCTACTGGTACGGACCAAAGGTGAAGCATTTGCTTCCGCCTATTCCCTTGCCTCTCTGATGATATTGGTGGATATCAAATTACTTTTGGACTCTCTTGGTGTTTTCTTTGTCCTTAGATATTTGTAAATACCCGTGTCATGCCTATCTTCCCTAGGCTCTTCGATGTTTGCCATCTAGATTTCGCTGAGTATGGTCACTTCTTACCTTGCAGTTACAATTTTCAATAGGTTTTTGAGTCTCAAGCTGCTTCACAGTACAAGCAAATTCATGTGAAATGGATCTCATGACCTTTTCTCCAAATGGAAGATGTGATACTATCTTCAACTGCCTTGTTGATCATTTTCTCAAAGCTCCATAACCAATTGGGTGAGAAGAAGGTGACTATAGGTCTATTGTTTAATCCATTGGGTAAAACTAGTGGACATCCCATCACTAGAATGCTAAAAGTTGGCATTGATATAGACCTGTCACCAAGACCATATCTAAGGCCCATTACCTTGCTTTTGCTTAGCAAGCATTAAACATTCCAGTAGAGAGGATTGTGAAAACTTTTTAGGCATCAGTATTTATATCCTTCCACACTTTTTTTTTCAGGCAGGAGTGAAGTTAAGTGATTGAGAGAGAATCCTTTTGGGAAGCACACATGACATAGCTTAGAACCATTTTCAGTCTTGTGCTTAGGCCAAGTTTTCATTAAACTCCTCCACCATATTGATGCAGTTCCAAGAACATTTTGCTAAATATCCTCAATAGCTTAACCTTTACTAAATTTCCTCAACTTCTGCATCCTAATTCTTCTGGAAAATAATCATTCAACATGTTTTCATACACAAGTGCTATTCTTATTCTGGGTTTATCAGATGTCAAGGATTAACTCTAAGCCATAGTCGTGTTCAAACTCTTTCTTTTGGCTAACATGTTGGAACTTTACAATGAACACTGTTGCTGTCTTCTAAAAATCTAATTGGAGAAAAAGTAGTCCTAATAAAGGGTGTTTAGATTTTAAAGAAGGTCATATTTGTTATTATAGATTAGACAGGATGGTTGCAAATTGAGCTGCTTGCTGTAGCCTTTTTCATCAGTGGAGGGGCAATCACGAAGCAGAGAAGAAAGTGCTTCGACCACACTTTAGGGAATATTAACAGTGTGTCATTCCTGTTGCTTGGCAAAGCGCAGGTGATTTTTTTTTTTTTGGGGGGGGGGGGGGGAAATAATCAAGTTTTGGCTGATTGTAGCGTCATATAGTTAATTATGTGTGAATGCTTGTCTGGTCCTATTTAAGGCCCATTAGTTAACCTGCTTTTATCCGTTTGAGCTTTTCTTATGCCTACCTGATCACTAATTGCATACTCTTTTGTTTGATGCATGCCCTTCTATTTTATGCTAATCATATATGCTAAGCTTTTGCCCTGTGTTCCCAGTTTGTATATTCGTATTTCAGTTTAAGCTTCTGGCTGTTTGCTCCTATGTTACACCGACACGCGACACGATACGCGACACGACACGACACGACACGACACGCCGACACGTGAATTTTCAAAAAATAGAGAATTCCGACACGCTGGGACACGTTATATATTATATGTATATTTTTAATGGTGGCTCCTTCTCATAAGCTAAATTGTATTAAAGAATTGAAAGAATTCCAACGAAAGTAAGAGTTTGCAATACTTTCATCAAAATATCTGCCATGTTGATGCATCAAACATTTTTTTTTTGGTCTGATATGAATAGTCAATTTTTCAGCTAGAAATGTACTTCAAATTCGAGGAATTATTTAGGATTTTCACAATAACAATTAATGAATCACCCTTCTCTCCTAGCAATGATGTTACTATGGTTAGATTTGTGCACTAAGTCTTTGACGGGATCAGAAAATCTGCTGAAAATCTTTTATTTAGCCTTGCAAGCAAAAGCCTGCAATGCAAGTAGGATAGTGCATCCAGAACAAAAGAAGAATCGACTTATCCACCACCAAAATCTTTTTCTGGATGATTTTTCTAGATGACTTATCCTGTCCTTATCCTCAAGTTTCTCGAAATTCGAAGGAAAGATTTGTGTTTGCATCAAAATTGTGATCCAAGGTGAAATTGCTTCAGTAAAGCGAAGGGTGAGGAGAGAGAGATAGAGGGGATATAACTGCAGACTCTACTCTAGACCGTAATTGACTTAGGAAACCTTAACTCTATTATAGCTGAGGTGATAATTAGGTCAAAAAATTTGGGTTTCTGACCCATTTTACCATTGGACACACGAGGGACTCGCGTTGACCCGAGGTCAACGTGTCCGGGAGTGTCCGAGTGTTCGACACGTGTCTGAGTGTCCAACACGCCAAAATTCTGAAGAAGTGCGTGTCCATGTAACATAGGTTTGCTTTGTTCGATCCCTGATAACTCTGTGATTTTCCTTGGCCGTCACAGGTATCTTCACTATATTTTTCTCAGTTGATCAAGCCTCTCAATGAAGGTAAGGAGTGGTGCCGATGTACTTTAACATCCCCAAGATATACCTGTTCCTTTTCAGATACTTAGGGAAGTTCTTTTATGTGGTTATATATAGTGTGATCTTGCATGCTTATTTTTGCAATTTTCTGCACTACTGTAAAACCATAAGAATTTCCGTCTGGGTCAGGGTAGACTTTAAGAGTGTGATTAGCAGCATGGGTTACATGTTGGTAGAAATTAGTGCGAAGATGAATTATGTTCTCGCCAAGATCCATGTGACATTTATTTTGGATTTGCCAATGAATTGATTGTGTTATCTCTAGGTTTTGAGCATAACTTACGGTTAACTTGGCACAACCTTTTCATTTTTGCTTGATGAATAGGGTGGTTCCCTCCTTTTTCCTCCATAGGATGCCTTAGAGCTAAAACTCTAGTACTTTCGAGTCTCTATAATGTTGAGTGGAAAATTGGTTTGCTGAAGATCTTGTAAAGTAACTCGTGTGAAGTTCAGTTTCTTCTTTATTTTCCCTTAGCAGATTGACCTTAAACATAAATTGGCTGTCATATATAATCCTATCTATTGAAGTATAGTTGTGAGAGAGGCTAGAGGCAAGGCTTTCTCTGAAATTTACAAAAAACTTGGGAGCAAAGATGGAGAAAAAGATATCTATAGGCTTGCAAAGATAAGGGACAAGAAAGTAAAGACTTGACACAGATTGATGTATCAAGGATGAAAATCAAAAACTGTTAGTAAGAGATGAAGAAGTGAAGGAAAGGTGAGTGAGCTATTTAAACAAGCTTTATAATGGGGAGGGTGATAGAATGAGGTGGATTTGGTGGACGCTTCTGATGAGTTAAACAGAAGGTTTGTGCATAGAATTAAAGCACAAGAAGTTAAGGATGCTTTAAAGGAAATGAAACTGGTAAAGTCTTGGGACCAGATGGTGTTTCTATTGAAGTATGGTGATGCTTAGAGAATGTGGCAATAAGTTGGTTGACTAAACTGTTTAACAAGATTCTCCAAGCTAATAAGATGCCTGATGAATGGAGGAAGAGTATGATTGTGCCTATCTACAAGAACAAGGTGGATATTTAGAATTGTTGCAACTATAGAGACATTAAGCTTATGAGCCATACAATGAAATTGTGGGAAAGAGTTATTGAGCATCGTTTGAGAGTAGAACAAGGTTTCTGTAAATCAATTTGGATTTATGTCAGGAAGATCTACCATGGAGGCTATCTTCTTAATACGACAGTTGATGGAGAGATATCGAGAAAAGAGAAGGATTTACATATGGTGTTTATTGACCTCGAGAAGGCATATGATAGGGTTTCAAAAAAGTTTTGTGGTGGATTCTTGAGAAGAAAAAAGTACCCTTAAAGTTTGTAGAGGCAATCAAGGATATGTATGATGGTGTTACTACATGTGTGAAGGCCTGTAATGCGCATCAAGTTATTTTCCATCATAGTGGGTTTACATCAAGGTTCGGCTTTGAGTCCCTTATCTTTTTGGCACTAATCTTTTTGCATGATGAGCTAACAAAATATATCCAAGATGAGGTGCTGTGGTGTATACTGTCGCAGATGATATTGTGCTTAATGATGAGACCGGACTGGGGTTAATGCTAAATTAGAATTATGGAGAAACATGTTAGAGTTCAAAGGATTTACGTTAAGTCGGAGTAGACGGAATACATGAAGTTTGAGTTCGCCACGACAAGAAAAGATGATCAAGAATCCGTGGATATGCTTGGATAGGAGGTACTTCAGAAAGATGCTTTCAGATATTTGGGATTAATTTGCAAAAGAGGGAGAGATTGATGAGGATGTTAGCCATAGAATCAAGCAGGTTGGATGAAATGGTGCAGTGTATCAGGGTTTTGTGTGATCGCAAAATCCCTCTTAGGTTAAAGGGAAAATTTTATAGAACAACAATAAGACCCGCAATGTTATACGGAGCTGAATGTTGGCCAGTACAGAAGTAACATGAGCATAAAATTGGGGTAGTGGAATGAGGATGTTAAGGTAAATGTGTGGTCATACAAGGATGGATAAGATAATAAATGATGATATTCGATGAAAAGTTGAAATAGCACCCGTGGCAGAGAAGATAAGAGAATATAGATTGAGATGGTTTAGACATATTCTCCGTAGATCCCTATATGCTCCAATAAGAACAGAAGTGTGTACCGAGAACACGATATGAAGAAAGGACGAGGTCGGCCGAAACTTACTACAAGATTTATGGAGTGGGGAATAGATTGGCGTACAGTCTGTCTTAGACGGAGTGAGGAAAGCTATCCGCATTGTAGAGGGGGGATTTTCTATATTCCAGAATACTCTGTTTAGTCCTTTCTATTTGTTTATTTATTTATTTATTTATTTTTGGGATACCTATGTTTTTGTTTTTATTTTATTATATTTTAAACTTTTCGCTTCGGGTTCATCGACTGCTAACCCTAACTGGTTTGGGATAAAGGTGATATTAATTTTGATATAATCATGTCTATTGATTTAAGGCTTGTTTGGGAGTGCAATATGGGGAAATTGGGAGGGGAAAATACCCAAATATTTAACTTTTCCCTCCTCTCCTTTCTCACAAAATTTTGAATTCTTCTCAATGTCCCCCCCCCCCTCCCCCCCGAAAAAAAAAAAAAATCTCTCCATTTTCCCGTCCTTTGCAAACACAACATAATGATTTGCTTGGAGGACTCAGTGAAGTGTTCTCCACAAATCCTTTTATGGCACCACTTCAGTCCCACAAAGGAAAATAAGAGATCTATGACGGTGGGTGCTGAGTGTCTATGCTAGTGGCCTTCCTCAGCTGGTCCTTTTGTCACTCACGTGTCAAATTCAAGTGATGTCATTGACGGTCTTCCTAATCTAGTTCCCACCAGTAATTCTGTTCCACGTTTTCAACTCATAAGACGAGTTTCTCATGTTATTAGTTTATAAAAAAAAATCTACTTTCTCATGTCATACATTGACATCACTGTCAAAATGTCCTCCAAGAATTTTTTTTTGGTAAGGTAAATGTCCTCCAAGAATTTGTGCTCTTCCTTCCTGAGTTATTTGCGCGTCTTTCTTTCGGTGTCTCTGTCATGGTTTTTCACTTTGGTGATATGATTTTAAAGTTAATACTTGTTTGCATGGGAGTCTGATAACTTAGTTCTGTTCTCCTATTGTCCGTACTCTAGAGAAAGTTAGAGATAGTATTAAGGTTATGGTTTGTGGACATTAATTGCTTGATTACTTCATCAATTTTCAGGTAGGTCATTACTCCCTGCTGATATGGCCAGGCTACAAAAAGTGCCTTCGGATATAAATGCCTTTGAGAAATCACCTCCAGAAACACACACAAATTCTGAGAAATCACCACAGGAGAAATATGAGAATTCTGCAGTGGCCAGCAGTGGCCTTGAAAGGCGAATAGCTGTGATGGTGTTTCTAGTTACAATGTAAGGGTTGCATCAGCAGAAATGGAAGCGAGTTTTAGTAAGGAAAACAATGATTATGATCTACACTGTCCAAAGAAGCTGAAAAGTGATGATCACACACTGTTTAATTCAATGTTCTCTGATACATTGGAAGATGCGATTATAGACCTCGAGGAACTTGCAAACCGGGTGAGATGGCTCAAAGATATTTTAGAGCTCAGAGGGCATCCATCAAAGAACTTAAAATCTTCATGGAAGTTCTTAGAGCTTCGTGCATCAGCCAATTCAAAATAAGCACATCATTGAAGGTAATATATTACATCATCTAACTTGTAGTTTTGTCATTTTCATTCATCATTGCAGGTGATATAATACCTCTCCAACTTGAATCTTTGATATCACCCATAGTGCTTAGAACTCATGGTAAATTGAACAATCCTACCATTCGCAGACAATAATAATATTAGCACACGGACGCAAATTAATCCATACATGAATTGCCACGACAATGATGTACCATTGGGGATGAGCATGGGTGGGGAGGTGTGGCAGGACCAAGGTTTTTGTTCTTGCCCTTGTCCTGTGGGGTGTAAGCTCTGGCCCCTGTACCTGTGGGTCAAATGGGGCACTGCCCTTCACTGGAACGTGATGCTCCTTTGCAGAATACTTAATTCTTTCCATCATAATAATAGCTTAAAGCTATAAATCAATATTTTAGACACAAACATCCATTCTAAAACCTATATATCTTTACGTCTATCAATTTTGTGATCCTATCAAAACAACTAAAATCCATTGAAAAACACTTTTAGAAGACATTGAGAGTTAAACAATATCCATGACAATAAGAACTACAACATCCATGATGTTGGCATGTCCAACAAAGTAAAAGAAGATACCACAATCTTAGGCGTCAACCAGATTACACTTTCTCTTGCATGCACATGAATTAACAATCAACCATGGAGTGGTCATGTGATCATGATGTCCTGTGAACATGTTGGCTTAGTGACTTGATGTGTTAATTAGATGAGCTCACAATCGCATGATGTATGGTGATTTTGTCTTTCATTGATGCATCTTCTTTTTCTAGGATGACGTGGATACTTTCAAGATGGGGAGAGTCCATTTTGCTGAACCTACTGGATCCCAAAAAATTTGAGTAAGAATTTCTTCGAATGATTGAATGTGTAGATACATCTTTGTGTGTCATATATTATATATGGTAACTAAAGAAAAGAAAATTACACACATGCATCCATAACATGTATAAGATCAAGTTTTTATAGGTTTTATGGGAGAATATTCATAAGGAAATGCATTATAGCTTGGGTTAATTATATAATAGGATAATCAACCGAAGGTAAATGTTTTATCATTGCATAGCTATTGTATCAGAAATGATTAAAGTTAAACATCCACATCAGCTGATCACCGGGACTGATGTTGTTACTTTGCACTTGGCATTTTATTGCACAAGGAAATTGTGTTTTCCATTTTCCTTGGGAAAACTTGATCCCAGAAGATTCTCGAGTTAAACTTGTTAGTCATCATTGCCTTTGCATATTGAAAATCCACTGAAGGGAGGAACTTACGAAAGCAGGCTCAGTTGTTAATGTCAAAGTACGGAGGCCTGATAGGGCATCCTGCCTTAAAATACTAGGTACTTTTGGAGCTCAAGTACGAAGATGTTTAGAGAAATATATTCTGGAGACTTTGACATGGAACGTAATCTAACGGGCTCCATTTACTATCAATTGCCCTAGCGCACTCAGATAAAGCAGATGGTAGAGATGCACGTTAAGTTCTTAAACAATTCAGAAATTTTTGGTTGACAGGTTATGCTTCAGTCGAGATGATGCCCAAACTTATGAACAGCGCGGCGGTTTTTGAAGATGCAGCAAGCCCCACCTTCATGGAGAGTTTGCCTGGATGACTTTTAAGTTTCACGGCTTTGTGCCACTACACACGAACTACTTCTGGACTGCCTCCAGCATATCCTCCAGGTCATTTTTTTTTTACAGCTTTTTAATGCAAGGGTCTTGAGCAATGGGAATCCATTTTACAGCCAGGGCTCATGCAGAATCGGCCTAAGATCGGTGAAGAAAAAGAATGGCCTTAAAATTGGCCGTCTGTTTACTGGTAGCACCTGTTCATTGTCTTGGGGGATTCTGAGTTGGATAACGACGGAAAAAAAAAAAAAAATTGCAACATTGGTATGAGTTTGTTTTAGCTGAAGCTAGCAGCGCACGAGTGTTTGCACTCGCGTTACTGCACAGGATGATGCTAAATGACATGAACTGTCGGCGGCTTCTAAGTCGACCTATTGGCGCAGATTGGAGATGCATGTAATGACATGATCACCATTGCCATTTTTGCTTTCGTTCCGTAGCGGCAGTGAAGGTCAAACAGGGCAAACGCAAGCGATTCGATCTCTGACTAGCTTCTGGGTTTGCAAAAAGGAGTTGCGATTTCGCCTGACGCATTCAGGTTTTAACTTTCCTGTGATTGTAGTGGACTATCGTTTCGCCGAACGACTGGTTTCGTCAGTACAAAAACATCTGGAGCCTGTATCTTCAATGAGATCATCGAATTTGTATTGGTGGGGGCTTGTTCATAATATGACATTGATCCAACATTCGACGGTGGGCACGAAACTCTTAATAGTACCGTCCTGGAGGGGGCAGCAATGCTAGTCGGCCTGTCCCATTTCTTTTTTTGCCAATCAAAATTGGTACAAACTGAATTTTGCTGAATGGAGCAAACCGTCTCCAGCCGGATTTTGTATGAGCGGGTGCAATTCGTCACACAAATGGGCAACGAGTGTAAAGAAAAAAAATGGAAGTGATGATTAGAAAATGGATCAAAAGCCGACACAAAACGTTCGGGGCTCGTCGTCGGCTCATACTCGATCAAATTCTCAACTTGAATCCCAATCAACAAAACTATCGAACCATCGACTTTAATCTGACCATGTGGTAAGCCTAGCTTGAAATCAGATTTTGGGTAAATGTGCGTAGTCGAATTATCCAACCAGGCTCAGAGCTGTTCGAATAGAATTTCTCGAGTTTAAGCTCTATAGGTTTAGCACTCAAGCACTAAAGAAATCAAGAACTCAGAGTACGGCTTTGAATCGGCGACAAAGCCAATGAAGAATTTTCAGATGCACTAGTGCTAGCAAGCGCACGATGCACTCGTCGATTTTTCCGAGAGGCCACAATTACAACGAGCAATCATATTAACGACGAGCAACGCCTTTTTGTTCTGTTAATTAATATTTTAATTTGATTAAACGGAATCAAAGTCGAAAAGTTTGAAAAAAATCAATCATTGATGATCATTGACGAAGGGTTCGTCGAAAAGTTAATCATCAAAACGATCGTATTGAATTATTTAGCTTTTCCTTTGCTGCACGCACTTTAGAGAGATCACATGCGGTGTTTGCAATTAATCAAGAGCGATCACCGACGCCTTTCTCCACCAGAAAACCTCACAAGAAAACTGCTCAGGACCCAACGACCCCGTCACCTTTATCAAAGAAGCTCCTCATCTACACACCCCAACGAAAGCTCCAGTATCTTTCTTGATCACGACGACTCCGTCCATCGGATTCAATCCCTTATCGATCACAAAGATCGCAGCGAGTTTCAAGCTCGCGTTCGAAGCCGGAACTCCGCGCATGCGCCCATGAAGACGAGAAGAGCCGCGTAAGCCGCAATTCCCGCTCGAGCGAGCTGCTACAAGATCATCGGCGAGATTGGGGCCGGCGTCAGCTTTCGGTCGTGTCGTGTACAAGGCCCCCCTGTGCGTGCCGATGGGCTCGGCGGTGGTTGCCATCAAGGCCATCGACCTCGACCGCATCCCGCGCCGACCTCGATAGCATCCGAAAGCGAGGCCAAGACGCTCTCGCTCCTCTCCCACCCCAACATTCTCAACGCGCACTGCTCCTTCACGGTGGACCGCCGCCTCTGGGTGGTCATGCCCTTCATGTCCGCCGGCTCGGCGCAGTCCATCATGGGCGTCCTCCTTTCCCACAGGGCTCCCCGAGGCGTGCATTGCTGTCATCCTCCGAGAACCCTTGAGTGCCCTCTCCTACCTCCACAACCAGGGCCACGTACACAGGGACATCAAGGCGGGCAACATCCTCATCGACTCGGGCGCGCCGTGAAGCTCGCTGACTTTGGCGTCTCGGCCCTGATATACGAACTTGGTCCAGGCCAGAGGTTAACTTTGTCGTCGAGTCATCGTCGTTGATGACTGACTAATATCACCGGGACACCCTATTGGATGGCGCCGGAGGTGATACACTCCACAACGGGTATGGATTCAAGGCTGACATATGGTCTTTTGGAATAACTGCACTTGAATTGGCCCACGGCCGGCCTCCTTTATCTCATCTCCCGCCTTCGAAATCTTTGCTCATGAAGATCACGAAGCGTTTCCGGTTCTCCGACTACGAGAGCACAAGAAGGACGACCCTGTCCGAAGGAAGTTCTCGAAATCGTTCAAGATATGGTGGCTTCTTGCCTCTACAAGATCCCTCGAGACGACCACCGCGGAGAAGCTGTTGAAGCACTCTTTCTTCAAGAACTGCAAAAGTGGCCGGAGTTTCTTGCGAAGCAAGTCTTGAAAGGGTTGCCTAGCGTTGAGGATAGATACCGCAAGCCAAGATCTTACGGTCCTTGTCGATGAAAAAGAAGTGGCGATGATGGGGGAGAGGAAGATGATGGTGCTGAGTCGGATGATCCCGATGGTCAGAGCGATAAGCATAGGAGGATTA
>JAGVVM010008541.1:0-24673 GCA_019149425.1 Psidium friedrichsthalianum
GCTCTTTTGGTAAGTTTGTTTGCTCAGTATTAGGGTCGCACTTTGTGTTTTGAATAGGACATCCCACCTCTCTAATCGGCACCAAACACCGCTCTGTTAGTACCGAAATATCTATGAGCCTCCCGTTTAAAACACCGGCCTTCACCTTTGGGTAGGTTCCTCCTACCGATTGATCTTTCGTGAGACATAGAGAAACCCGCAAGGGGGCCCTTAGCTGTTGTGATCTCCCACGGTAAGCAAAAATAAATTGTATTACGTACTTCGATGCGTATATTTATAAGTGCGTGTCCGGCTCTTAGTCCTACGACCCGAATTAAGCGCTACTGCGCTGATGAATCCACCATAGCCATCATGTGCGACCACGCGGTTTTGTCGCTCTTGGTCTTTTCACGAGAGGTTCTTGGCGTGTCGGGAGAGAATCTTCGCTAGGTGCGTGTACTGTGATTTACGCGTGCTTTTAGTTAGGTTTATTTTGTGGTGTGCTTGTGTGACTTTCTGAATTTTTTACGTCGTCGGTCTCAGCGCGCTTTGAATTACATACCAAACAAAAAAAAAAACAGTCAGTAATACATATATATAGCCTATTGCTCCCTTACAAGCTGTTTGCTCAGTATTAGGGTCGCATTTGTGTTTTGAATAGGAAATCCCACCTCCTATCGGCACCACCGCTCTTTAGTACCGAAAAAGTGATGAGCTCCCGTTTTAACCCGGCCTCCTTTCAGTGGGTTCTCCACCAATTGATCTTTCGTGGAGACATGAGAAACCCGCAAGGGGCCCTTAGCTGTTTGATCTCCCACGAAGCAAAAATAAATGTTTACGTACTTCATGCGAGAGTGAAAGACCGAATTAGCGCTATATGAATCCACCCATCAGTGGACCCAGCTGGTTTTGCTTCTCTCTTGTTTTCACTGGGTTCTCGGTTCGAATCGGCTAGGTGCCGTGTTTAAGCGGAGGGTTGTGGTGCGGGATGCTCGCTAACCCTCTCGGAAGATTCTGGGTACGGACGCTTGCCGGACACTTTGATACCTCTAAAAAAAAAAAAAAAGAAAAGTTAGCGCCACGATGACAAGCTGAAGTGTTTGACACACAAATCAGCATGGATTCATATAGTCAGAAAGCCCGTAATAGTGATATACGCTTAAATGGCCTCGAGTATGACACGGGATCGATTGCCAACGACATGGCGTGAACGAAGCATCAGCAACAAACAAGAGATCGGTAGATGACACTGAAATATAAGTAGAGTAGACAAGTCTGAAGTTTAACGGTTGGTGGATAAGAAGAGCATTTACCGTAAATTGCCCTAGAATCTAGGGATAGGGTACATAGGGATAACGCTGCATATAGTTACTTGTTCTTTGCAAAAATCCAATTACAATTTTATCTACATTTATCTTGCTTACTTAATTTTCACTTCTTTACTTTCATCTCATTTTCTTTACTTAATTTTGTTAATTCATGTCTTTTGGAATCACCACAAGAATCCAATTAAAAATTCAAATCCGAAAGCTCCACGCAATTGGTGAAAGATCTTTCATCTCGAACATTTCCGAGGAGAGACGATGCTTTCACAATAGATTGCTGGTTGCGTGGGGATGGAAGACCGAGATCGCTGAGAATGAACCGCACCCAAACGAGTTTCAGCCGCGGCAATGGCAACGGCCCCGATACTCAATCTCAGGAGAAGAGCGAGCCACCAATCGTTGTATGCGGGAACGCCGGGAGATAAGATTACCACCGATGTAGATTAATAAAGCTGTGGCAGAGGTGAAGTCATCCTTGTCGCCGGCCAATCTTCATCGGAGTAAGCAAGAATGAAATTGGAGCTGTGTTTTCCGAACGATATAAAATGCCTTTAAGATAGAGAAGATGCCCGTTCAGTGGCCACCCATTCAGGGTGGACGGCCGCGCATGAATAAGAAGGAAAAGTGTCCTGAGTTACGTCTCTCGCCGGAAAACACGGCGAATCGCGGTGATGGAGCATAAGGAAGTCTCAACCGTTCGCCGGCGAAGGAGCGAAGAGACGATTTTGGTCAGGTGAAATGGGGAATGGGCGGTGGTGAAGCCCCAGAAGAGTTGATGGGCTTCAGATGATGATTGGGCCGAACAGTACATCCTAGACCTAAATCCGAGAAGGATGGAGATGGAGCTCTTCATAAGAGCATCGTCTTTACAAGAAATCAAAGCCTGGAAACCCTAGGAGGACTCGGCTCGTCAGAAGGCACAGAGCCTGGCCCAACCCCAAAAGCATCCAGCTCCTCCGGTCGACAGGGACAGAGGCATCGGAATCGCTAAGCGCTTGGATGCTGGGTTCTTTCTACTGCCTCCTTAAGAATAAGTAGGGATGGTGAATTCTCGATCTGAATTTCTTTTTTTTTTTTCACTTGGTTTGAGTCTTTTTTTTCTTTTTCGTACCGAAGAAAAAGGGGTTGTTCCATAAACCCTAAGCAATGTTCCACACACAACTACCTCGGACAAAGAGACCGAAAGTGAGTGCGACGATAAAAGGGAGAATCGTTCGACGTGCTTATGGTCATGTGTTGTTTGCACGAGGGACTATTTGCCGATGATGAACTCCTAGGGACTAGGGGATGGAGGATGGGGCTGATGGGACTAAGGACGAGGATCAACATGTTTTCAGATTACGAGGAGGCGATGATCACACATTAGATGAAAAAATTCATTTGGGTAAATGAAGCATAGAGCACCGGTTTGAGATTTTTCACGAGGTGTGTTCACGCGATTTGAATCGGGAATATCTTTCACGCGAAATTCATACTTCGGTTTTTATTAAAAAGGATCCTGTGACTCTGTTCTAATAGAAGATCAGGAGGAACAAGCAAATGGGTGTGCGCGATTAATGAAGCGATGGTAATGATAAAGATCTGCTAGCTATGCTATTCCTAATTAGCTGGAAATGGAAATAGATTGCCTGGATCCAAAAGTATAAGGAACGAAAAGTGCAGGAAAGTTAAGATTACACTACGAACAGCAATGAAGGCTAAAATTTCAAAGAAACAGAGTGTATTTTCTGGATGATTGCCCCGAAAGTCCTTCCTTTCCTTTCTTCTGAGTATTTATCCTCTTTGCACTTCTAACTGCTGAAACAGTTATTCTTTGATTTCAAATCTTTGAATTTTGGCGCTGCAGTTCACCGCTTTCTGACTCACGATTTTCATAACTGACCCACGCAAATCGGGACCCATGCCTTCCATGATTTGTAACCGCATAATTAACCGTCTCTATTTGAATGATATCTCTTGATTTCGGGAAACCTGTTTGCGCCCGTGAATCTTGCTCTGTATTTCCAAATTTTCGGGACGTAATCTCCATGTTATGTGTTCAAAATATACCGAACTCAAGTACACCATGTCTTTCATTCGATACGCTTTCTTTTGAACTTCCCGAATGGCGCGTCTATCCCGAATAGCAAAACACTATCTTATTGTTCGGTATAACGTTTTCTTCCTTCCGTAGTTCGGGATCTATTAATGGCGCCTTTTTACACATCGTTTCCGAGATACCAAATCGGAGTACAATATTTCGGTATCAATAACGTGAAAATTAATTTGGGGGTAAGATGTTCTCGAATCGGTTTGAGATTTTTAATGTAATAGCCTAATAATATGTTTGTCATAGACACCAAAGTTAGTTTGAAACAGGACCCTCCACGTCGCTTATGGCCTCTCCTAGGTTTTGATTGAATTTTCTTTTTTCCAATTCATAGGAGATACAAGTCACATTGCAAAACATGAAGTCCTTGCACGTGGCCCCCACGTGCCTGGACTTGGGCCATTGGTCCTGACCAGAGAAAGCAAAAAAAAAAAAAGTTGCAATTTCTCCTGCGAAGCCTAATGTTAGTTGAAAATCTTATGAAAGAAGCACACCACGAGCCAAACAGATTTGAATTTGGTCCTCACCTGTCTCAATCTCTGAGCTGCATATAACGGCAACTGCGTCCGCTATGTCTAGAGAACCGAAAAATTGATTCAATCAAGTCCTAAACCTTTATAAATTTCCAATGTAGCTTTCGTACCAACTTTTTTATTTATTTTTTGAGTTTTTTTTCTTCTCTAAGTTAGAATGTGTGCAATTACTATCAATTTTTAATATCATCTCTTCGAATTTTTGAAATAACATAATTTTTATTTACATGTTCTCTAAATAAACCTTCCAATATGATATTTTACGTTTTTATTATTCCCATTACCAATTTTTGTTGGATGATCTTTGCATAAGGCAACATTTCATCTTACTACTAAATTGGGGCCCGCGCAATGCTTCGGGAAAAAAAAAAAATCCATTTAACGCATTTTTCAAATAACAAATTATTTCAACATTATTAACTTTCTTTTAAAAAAAAGATTTTTTTGGTTAAAATTAATCATACATCATAAAATCAGGATTGATCGTTCTATGTAAGAATAATATCCGAATATTCCAATTTGTCATCAAAACTATTATTTCAATTTAATAGCTTTTCTCGATACAGGAAACTATCAAATACTCTTTTCTCTTTAAAGTTCTAGCTTATTTGACTTACTTCACCTATGTTAAGTTTAGAATTTTTTATTATTGGCAAAGAATCCTGGAATTTCTAGGTTCATCAATCGATCAATTGAAAGCTAAAGTGAAATAGTAGCCTCTTATGCTAATGGTTCCATGGTGTCTGGACTCAGATATATGAGGATAATTCGTAGTACTAAAATCCAGCAATCAATGTTAACAAGCTTTATATTGAGTAGTCGACAAAGCACATGATCAAATGGTTGAAAATAGAGTATGTTCAGGGTTGCATAAAACGGTGTCAACAAGTTTCCTGTGCATATATGTTCAGGGGAGGATATGGACTCAACTAGATAACGTCCGAAGGAAAATAGAGTATGTTTATGGTCGAAAATTAGTTGCATTCCATTCATCCTAATAACCATAAATAGTGAATAGCCCTAAATTAATAACCATAAATAGTTATTCTGTAATTGATTCATTGATTTGATTGTGATTCATGTACCATATTTATTTTCAGTCATTAAAATATAAATAGAGTATAAATAGAGACACACGAACCGTGATTCGGTGTGTGGAATTCTTCCAAATCTCCTATAATCTTTCATGGTATCAGAGCCATAAATCGAGTAACTTCCGTATCCATTTTCTTGTCATGGCCTACCACAATTTCCAATCGACCGGCTCTCGCCCATTCCGATTACCCTCAACCACAATTCTCGACAATGGCACAAGAAACTCCAAAAAGTTTTACAGCAACTTCCTCTGTCCTTCTCCCCGCTTCTATCCTTACCATCCCAATCAAACTCAATGGCTGCAACTACTTCTTCTGGAAAGGGATCGTGAGTCCTCTCCTCGAAACATATGATCTCCTTGAAAATGTTGAGGGCTCAATATTGGCACCCGAAAAGACCATCACCAAAGATGGTATTGTTTCTCAAAATCTGGCATATCGACAATGGGTTATATGTGATAAATTCGCACTGACCTGTGTCATGCTCATTGTAACCGAGGAAATCTGTTGTAATCTTCTCAGTGCCAAGACATCTCGTGAAGCTTGGATCAATCTCGAGACTCTGTTTCTCTCCCAAACTCTGCCCAAGCTGATTTCTTGGATCAACAATGGCGTGACCTGTGTAAGGATAACATGTCAATGATAGATTTTGTCAACTCTATGAAACAACTGGCAAATCGTTTTGCTCAAATTGGAAAGCCCAAGACTGTCGAACAAATCAATCAAAGGATTATTATTGGGCTTGGCTCCGACTGGGAGCCCTTAGCACTGGTCCTATCTCCAACACTCTCGACAATGTCGATGGATGAACTCTCGGCTCTCCTTCTCAACAACGAGGCTCGTCGAAACCTCACTACTCCTAGTGCACCGTCAAGCCCTCTCTCAGGTCTTCTTGGACCAGCATCAGCCGAGATTCACTATACACATGCTCGTGGCTCAACCTTCCAGCAACCTTACAAAGGCTGTAAAGGGAGAGGGACCGGTGGCAGAAATCGTGGAGACAGATGGCAATCTCAGCAGCAGTATGGAGGAGCAAAACGCGGATCATTTGGGTCCCTAGTAATGCCTTCTCAAGTCCAATCCATCGCTCACTATCTAGTTCATCATCTTATTCAGCCGAGAACCGTCAAGGCCCATCCATCATATGTCAGAACTGCAATAAACCTGGCCATTTTGCTCCATATTATCGATTCAATAATGCATAGGTCTATCTTGCTCAAGCTTCCTCTACAGGGATTAATGACCTTGACCGGTATGTTGACACGGGAGCTACACATCATGTCACAGCAAATTTAGCCAATTTACACCTACGCGATGATTCTTCTCTGGCCACCCAAGTATTTATGGGTGATGGTAATTCATTACCCGTTCTAGCCTCTGGATCATCCATTATTCATTCTCCTATTCGTCCATTACGTATGACTAATATTCTTTATGCCCCACAAATTTCCAAAAATCTTATTTCTATTTCTAAATTTGCTCATGATAACTCATGTTATTTTGTATTTTATCCTAATTACTTCATTGTGAAGGATCTTCTCACGCACCAGGAGCTAATATGGGGCCCAACTAAGGATGGACTTTACTGCCTCCAATCAAGAGAGGGACGTCATCGTGACTCTCGTGCTTTCCTTGCTGTCTCTAACTCTAAAACATTATGGCACCAACGTCTTGGTCACCCTTCTTTCTCCATTGTTAATCGTACTTTAAGTCCTTCTATATGTCTCAATAATGATAATGTAGATCACATTTGTCCAGCATGTCAGCAGGGCAAAATTATCAACTCCTCTTACCCGTCTACATTAAATAAAAGCAGTTTGTTTCTTGAACTCATTCATACTGATACTTGGGGACCATCTCCGGTTACCTCTCACACTGGGTGTCAATACTATATTCATTTTCTCGATGACTTCAGTAAATTCTTGTGGCACTACGTAATGAAAAATCGTTCCGAAGTATTGTCTATCTTTCGTGCCTTTCGTCTACAGGTTGAAAATATATTTGGTCAGAAAATCAAGTACCTACAGTCAAATGGTGCCAAAGAATTCCTCTCTCATGCATTCCAAAATGAACTATAGAATAATGGTATCGCTCATCGTATCTCTTCTCCTCATATTCCCCAACAAAATGGGTCTGTCGAACGTAAGCATCGACATATTGTTGACATGGGTCTCACTCTTCTTTTTCACACCTCCCTACCTAAAAAATTTTGAGACTATGCCTTTGAAGCTTCTGTTTATCCATTAATCGGCTACCTGCCAAATCTCTCCAATTTAAATCCCCTTTTGAAATTATCTATGACCATCCTCCTAATTATCACACTTTACGAGTTTTTGGTTGTCTATGTTATCCCTATCTACGTCCTTATACACAAAACAAATTAGAGCCTCGATCTAAGCCATGTGTTTTCTTAGGGTACCCCTCTCACTATCAAGGGTATCGATGTCTTGATCCAATGTCAGGTCGCATATTCATCTCTCCTCAAGTCATCTTCGACGAGCACATGTTCCCATATTGACCTAATACGTCTGCCTTGATGGACTCTAGTAAGTCTCCTTCGGGCCCAGTTGAAGCTCCAGGTACGAGTACTTTTCTTCCCTCTTCTTCTACTCATGACTCTCCCACTTATCTTCCTCTCCCTACAAACTCTTCACATTTGCTCACTCAATCCACTATTGATCAACCTCCCGAATCTACTGTTGATGTGGCTGTTCCTATTTCTCGAGTCAATGATCAGTCCTCTATTCCATGGAAGCTGCACAGGATGCTCAAGCAAGTGAGCCTGCCCAGTAGCGAGCTCATTAGATGGTCACTCGTTCTCGTGATGGCACCCTCCCTACTCCTCGCTTTGTCATATCAGGACACCCTGCTGCCTTTTTTATTTCTGCTGAGCTACAGGAACCAAAGTCCTTTTCTAAGGCACAAAAAGAACCTCAATGGAGAGCTGCTATGGATGAGGAATTTCAGGCTCTTCTCCATAATCACACATGGGACCTTGTTCCTCCTCCATCGTCGCAAGATGTAATTGGCTGCAAGTGGGTCTATCGAATTAAAGAAAAAGCTGATGGCACTGTAGACAGATATAAAGCTCGTCTTGTCGCCAAAGGCTTCAATCAACAGGAAGGTCTTGACTATGAGGAAACCTTAGTCCGGTCATCAAACCAGTTTCAATCTGGGCAATCCTGTCGATTACTGTCTCTCTCAAATGGCCTATTCGTCAACTTGATGTGAAGAATGCCTTCCGACATGGTCATCTCAGCGAGGAAGTTTACATGACTCAACCACCCGGCTTTGTTGATCCTGCTCATCTGAATTATGTCTGTCAGCTATGACGCTCTTTATATGGACTCAAGCAAGCTCCCTGCGCTTGGTTTCAACGCCTCAGCACTTTTCTATTATCATTGGGATTTTCTAGCTCTTGTGCAGATTCGTCTCTCTTTATCCTACATAGTCACTCTTACACCATTCTTCTTCTCATGTATGTTGATGACATCATTCTTACGAGGACATTGGGAGCCCCCTTTGACCACTTATTGACAGCACTTAATCGTGAGTTCACCATGAAGGATTTGGGTCCCCTACATTACTTTCTTGGTATTGAGGCTACCTTTGTTGAGACCGACCTTCATCTATCTCAGGCCAAGTACGTTCATGATATTCTTTCACGAAGCAACATGTTGAATTGTATGCCTATCGTTTCTCCACTCTCTGCAGGCGTTCGCCTATCTTCTTCTAATGGAGATCCCTTTGAGAATCCCTCTCTTTATCGTAGTATAGTTAGGGGTCTTCAGTATCTCACTCTAACTCGACTAGACATAGCGTTTGCAGTCAATCAAGTCTGTCAATTTATGCATAATCCAACTACTACTCATTGGTTGGCCGTGAAGCGCATTCTTCGATATCTCAAGGGTACTATTACTCATGGTCTTCATCTCAAATCAGGATCTATCTTCTCCCTCCATGGTTTCTCAGATGCATATTGGGCAGGCAACCCAATGATCGATGCTCAGTTAGTGGCTTTATGATCTTTCTTGGTCCTAATGCTATCTCTTGGAGCTCTAAGAAGCAACGTACTATTGCGCGTTCAAGCACTGAGTCAGAATACAAGAGCTTAGCCAACGCGACAGCTGAGATGATTTGGATAGAATCTCTTCTTTTAGAGTTGGGTGTTCAGTTATCCTCTCCTCCGATTTTATGGTGTGATAATATCTCAGCCATTTATCTCACTGCTAATCCTATCTTTCATGCGAGAACCAAGCACATAGAAATTGACTACCACTTTGTTCGAGAACGCGTATCTGCCAAGCAGCTGGTTATACGTTTCATCAGCTCTCACGATCAAATTGCTGACTGTCTCACCAAAGGCTTACCCAGTTCTCGATTTTGTTCTCTACGGGACAAGCTCAACGTTGTTTCTTCCCCGTTGAGCTTGCGGGGGAGTAATAACCATAAATAGTTATTCTGTAATTGATCCTTTGATTTGATTGTGATTCATGTACCATATTTATTTTGATGGTGATTCATGTACCATATTTATTTTCAGTTATTACAATATAAATATATACACATGAACAGTGATTCGGTGTGTGGAATTTTTCCAAATCTCCTCTATTTTTTCAAGGGGTTCGACACAGAATTTGACCAAAAGAGACTCGACCCCATAGAACTGGGATTCAAAGATCACATCCTGAACATCAAAGGCCTTAGCTTTCGAGGGCAGATTGCCTGTTCTTAGGAGGGATAAGACGATGGAGAACAATTCGAGGTCTCTATCGACAAAATGCTCGCTGAGATGAGCCACTTGGGACTAGGCCACCGTAGATAGGATCGATTTGGGGCCCGCCAGAGCGAGGGTCCTAGGTTCATTGAGCTCAACTTCTCGGAACATGATGAATCGTCCAATGCCCAATCAAAAGCGTACATTTTTGGGGGGGTGGGTTTCGAATCCACTTTGCGGCAAAAAATGAGGGTGTTGGCAAATTTTTTTAAAACATCTTTGCTCAAAATTAGCCTTTAAAAGGTTGAAAGGCCAGTAAGCTTGAAGGTTGCCCGGGCTTTCGTATTTCTCGGCAAGCTAATTGACGAGTGAAGGAATATTTCTTTTCCAATTGTTTTACCTTCATTCAGTCTTCATAATTTTAAATGTACCTAACATTTCTCCGTCACCTTCTTCAGCTATGCCGCTGCCCAACCCGGCTGGCCCATTCGCTTGAAAACGCTGCTGCAAACCGGTGACTCCTTGGGGCCAAAACCTTGCTATCTAAACGCCGCATTGAAATTATCGTTTGTCGTCATTCCATAAAAAGAAATTAGTAACTCTAAACTAGTGCTGTCGTGAAGATTTGGTCTTCCGTTAGCCTGATTTGATTACATTGAGACATTTCTGTTTAATCTTGTGACAAATATTCAGAAGTGGGTGGGATTGCATAAACCAAGAATGTATTAAGGACGTTAGCGTGGACGCGATGGCTTTGATTAGAGGATTGTACCCGCGATCGAAGGAACGAAGGAACTAATATAAGATGAAAATAGTTGCATGGACACTAAAATTCCTCTTGTTGACAAAAAGAAAGAAGGTCGAAGATTCGAATCTGTATGCATGGACACTCTTATTGATTTTTTTTTTTTGTTTTTTGTTTGACGGACTGTATTTGGACAATGGAGGACCGGATTTCTCGTTGGCGGCGTTGTGACAAATAATTTGGAGTTGTGAACAAATTGAATTTCTTCTTACAAAATATTTTCCCTCTTAATTTTAAGGGGAAAATTGCGTCGGTACCTAGGGCAGGGTGGTGTTCCACCACCAGACCATTATTCGTAGGTTTTCAAATTTTTTTGGATAATATTTCTAGATTACGCATCAATTGTCTTATCTTCAAAGAATTAGATAACCCCTTCTTTACTTACTAGATTAAGGTAAGTTATTTATTTAAGGAATAAATTAAGTTGATTTTCTGATCATTTTTAAGATTATCAAATGTGGTTTTCGTCTAAACAGCAAAAATTTCTGTTCTTATACCACGTGGCATGGGGAATAAAATTGCTTAAGATTATTTGAAAAGTTCTTTAAAATAATCAATTAACTCTTTTTGATCCAGAAGATGGCACTTTGAAAAAATCGAAACGCTTGCTTGGGAAACCCTTGCTTGCAGGGTCATTAGCTCTTATTCAAGTCAAGGGGTTTACTTTCCAAACAAGCAAGCCATCTTACGTCGCGATCTTCTTGGGTTTGATTTTGATCACCACTCGTTTGTGTGCCGCCTCTACTAGGAATCAACAAATGCAATTTTCAGGCCACAGGATGCTACAATGAGATAAAGAATGGTCGGATTCAATTTGACCCGAATGAGATTCCTTCTTTTTATCGATCTATTTCTTATATCTTTGTCTAGCGTTTTTGCTCCAATGCAAATAGTTTCTCTGGACCGCCATCAATCAGATTAACTTCTTACGAAGTACACGACGGTATCCGGCCCCCAAAAATTCAAAAAGGGTACAACCGCTGGTAGAGGAAGACGAACTCTTCAACATGAAAATATTAATGTTTTCTAATTTAATAGGTTTGCTTGCCTTTTTCTTTTAATTTGAATAAAATTTCTGCACTCGCACAAATAGCATTAGGATTGTCTACAACAATCTCCTTATTGGATTTTTCACATGCTTCATCCACGCAGATTTGGATCAAAAGGGTAAATTTTTTTTTTCTACTACTAATTAATAATTCTTATTTTGGTCTTTTCTTTACTTCATTTGTTGTGTGCATAACTGATCTTCCGCTTAAGTTTAGGTCAGCGGAGGAGAGTCCTTCTGGAGCAATTTGATTGAGTGAAGGATGATCAAGACGATTCATTGCCCAATGATTCCATTATTAGTTTTCGAAGGACAACATTTCAAGGTTGATTTAACTATGGACGTCAACATTACGTTCCTATATTTTTTTTTAAGTTATTAAGAATTTTTCGTAAGTTTTGAAACAATATCCACGTAATTCTTTTATTGGCCGAGGAGAGTTAATATTACTATTTTAAAATTTTCAATTTATGTTTGGAATATTGCAATTGGATATGTTTCATTAGAACCTTGATTGTGTGGGCCTCGTAATTTTTATTTTCTAATTTTAGTTTATAATTAAAAACACATAACAAGTGAGTAAAAAGAAAGAAAGAAAGAAAAGAAGGGGAAAGGGAGTCAAAGTTTGGAAAGTGAGCTAGTCCAATCCTAAAACTAAGTTGGCCGCAACGCAGGCAAGCAATACTTTTTGCTAACTAGCAAAAAAGTTGTGGCAAAAAGTTCGACGAGTTGTGGCAAAAATTGTCGCAAAAAAGTTCGACGAAAACTTTTTGCTAAGTAGCAAAAAAGTTGTGGCAAAAAAGTTCGACGAGTTGTGGCAAAAAAGGTAGCAAAAAGTTTGCTAGCGCGTTAAAATGAATGTTCGTATCTCAATCTTAAGGTAAGGCACTTGTACAAGAACCGGGATTGTGGTGGATTTTGTTTAGGTGTGGCACCGTCTGGTTCTGCTACTAGAATTTAGACCCGTCTAAAAGCGGAAACCATATATACTTTATGAAAGATCACCATTGTCAATACACAAATCACAATCATAAAAGAGAGATATGCTTCCCTTCCGTTTTTTTTTTTCCCTATTTACAAGCTTTTTTACACAAATATAAAACAAATAACCTTACATATATTCTTCTTTATTTCAATGGCAACTCTTACATAAATCCGTTCCATTGATTTCGAGAGAGATTGTTCAACCAATTGGATGATGTGCCATTTTCGAAGTCACTTCGATTTTTGAAGCTCCTGTGATCATAATGTATTGGTGTGTCGGTTTTGTTGCACGTCATTTGAAATAAAAAAGAACATTATCATTATGTGTTCCGTGTTTGGTAAAACCTTACCATATTGTTACACAATTATTTTAATTTCATTTGGTTCTTGTTCTGGCCAAATTGTTTTTTTTTAATTTCTTTCTGGGAAGTGTCTTTGAGATTTCCTGAGATTATTGGCTATAACTCAAAGAGCAAGGGCTTTATGAAAGGGATCAATTAGAAGAGACCAATAAGTTCATTCCTTCTGCCAGGAAAAAAAAAAAAGGGAAAGAAGCAAAACAAAACAAGTGCCATCCTTCATTGGAACAAAGTTTTCATTTTATGGAGCGTTGATTGCACGCAAAGGAGAAAAATAATTTTTTTCATTTATTTTTGTGAATGATATAAACGATCATTTTTAGAAAAATATTTTTAAATAATCATTTTTATGAAATAAATAGAATGTAGGATTTTGGCTATAAATTTTAATGAAAGGCCGCATTCGTGTCTCGGGAAGACCATAATTATCACTGTCTCAAAACGTTTTATATATATCTTAATGCATGGATATCTTCGCAATATTAGTAGACAATGTTCAAGACATCAAACACATTCATGATAGAATATATCTCTGAGAGTTTGAGCTATGAACCGAACACCCGACCCTAACAAACTAAAAGGAAATTCCGGAGTTGAATATTTGTCGATATCTACCGGAAATGCTAGAATTAGATTTCCTGTTCGCATTGGAGTGCAAAGTGACATAGGACTTTGATCGTGAAAGAAGACTTCAAGGGGAAAAAAAAAAGGGAAAGTAATTCTGTTGTGGAACATTGTTGCACTGGTTTACGTGAGTGTTGGATCATTGTTTCGCAGAGACATAATAATTCCTTGTGACAAATTTAAAATGATCTTTATGCCTGTTTTTTGGCCTGCCAATAGTGTAGGTTTGCAGGATCCGTTTACGACACGGCTATAAAATAAATGTTGCAGGGAAAATTGTTACAGTAATTACAGAACCCACCTATTTTAAATTGCTTTAACATCAAAAATATTAAATGTTAAATATGACTATCCTGATTTTCCCATCGACCGTAAATACCGTCACAAGGTGCGGACCCTCTCCGGTGTATTCATTAATGATTGTATTTCTGTGGCGCTCATTTGCAAGTTTCAGTCATAATTAATGATCTAACATTAGTAGACATAGTGTAATGATCTTAAATTTATTAATCACAATGTATCTACTATCTAAAAGCCGCAAACTTTCTTACATGGATCTCAGTTAGTATTATGGGCCACTTTTTTTTTTTTTTCCATAGCAAAATCCATCTAATAAAAGTCATCAAAACTTTCCATCCCAATAATGCTGTTTTCTCCCTCAAAAACTGTAATAGCGGATGGTGATCACGCTTGTGGACTCTTTTGCGGTTTCATTTCGTAGAATGCACTTAGTAGAAAATTTGAATTTGGTACTAGGAGACGTTAAACGAGCTATAGTTAAACAAAATTGAGAAGAAAATGGAATACTGGACTTCTTGTTTTCGAATTTCATTTGGGCCATATAGTTCTTCAGATTATTATAGATTCTTTCGGTAAAAAAAAAGAAAGTTAGTTATTGCCAAATAAATTATTAATATTTGGGTAGGAAGTACACCAGTTTTGTCAAAGATGAAAAAATAAGGGAGTGCTAGCTTGACAATCTGAACCACAAGGTTTATCAATCAAATGATGGTGCTTTATGCAAAACACGCGGTGATGGTACGTGGATCTAAAGTTGAAATTGTGTTGTCCTTTTGACATATTGTTAGTGAAGCAATTATCAAAAAATAAATTATAAAACGAGTATGGGACGGTGTGTGGCGTGGCTGAGGATTGCAATCATTGGGGGTGTAGTAATGTGGACAAGACTCAGAGATGGTTTAGTCTCACGAGTTGAATCGCGTTGGGGGTGTCCTTCGTAGAAGCCTCATGAAGCCTCAAGGGATGGCTTAATGACATGCTTTTTGATGAAATAAAAAACCCGAGAATTCCTCAAGTGCGGAGCATTTAGGTTGGTGATTTTGCTATCTTTCCCAACAATGGCATGGCCCGTTGATGCCGTTGCGCGCTTTTTAGGTTGGTGATTTCGCTCACACTCATTTTTGTGCCGCTCCTCTTCCATAAATCAACAAATGCTATTTCAGACCAAATGGCGGTCGCAATGAGACAAAAGAAAGGTGGGATTCAATTGACCCTCCTTCTTTCGTTATCGAATCTCTTACCTTTTTCGGGCATGTTGCTCCAATACGAGTAGTTGCTGTTGGATTTGGGATGGGTGCCTTCGTGGAACTGAGGTGGAAAAATTGAGTATGATGTGGTGAACGGGAGGGGGGTATTCTAAAAAAGAGGTGGTAACATGACGGGACAGCGCCAGACATGAAAGAAAGAAAAAGTAAAAGAAAAAGAAACGGAAACGTGAAAATGCCTTTTGTAAAACATAAAAACTCTTTGTCGGGAGAGCCTGCACACTCTCGCGCAGAGCTGAAAGAAAAACATCAAAATCTCATCGTTGGAAAGCTAAGCTAGCACACATCCAATTTGCGTCTGTTATATATGGATCTTAAATAGGTTGGGGATTTAACGTTATGGCTGTATTTCGATCCATTTTTGATGACTAATGTGTATGGATTTCATATAGACATTCAAGTGAACGATTTTTCACGGTTGTACTGCCACCAAAAAATTGCATGTCAAAGTTTTCAATCTTCAGAGAGATTGGAAACGGAGAGGAAAGATATTTTCAATCTTCATTCTTGTGTGGGAGGGAAAATAAATCGTGGAAATGTGTTCAGACATTAAACAAGGACAAAAGGAAAAATTTCATCTCCAAGTGCTTGTGTTTTTTGCCGATAGCGTATTTTAAGAGTCTTGTTAACGAGTATCTCTGACCACTTGTTAATGTGTTTAATACCAAAGTTCCCATTTATGAAGAACGTTGATTGCACGCAAGGAGGAAAAAACAGTGTATCTACTATCTAAAGCTGCAAACTTTCCTTACATGGATTCGCATTAAGTATTATGGGGCCACTTTTGTTTTTTGTTTTTTAATAAGCAAAATCTATCTAATAAAAGCCATCAAAACTTTCCATCCACTAATGCTATTTTCTCCCTCAAAACTGTAATAGTGGATGGTGATCATGCTTCTTAGTAGAAAATTGAATTTGGTACTACGAGACGTTGACGAGCTATAGTCAGTGAAAATTGAGAAGAAAATGGAATACTGGACTTCTTGTTTCGAATTTGCTCCGGGTCATATAGCTCTTCGGATTATTATTAGATCTATCAATAGTATAAACAATTAAGTTGGTTATGTTTTGATTTAAAAAAAGAAAGTTAGAATCTAATTATATGCCAAATAAATTATTAATATTTGGGAAAAAGAAGTACACCGGTTTGTCATAGATGAAAAAATAAGGGAGCTGCTAGCTGACAGTGTGACAGTACTGTCAGTTATTTCTAACTACACGATTTATCAATCAATGAATGTTTTACGCAAAAAATTAAATACGGTGATATTATATGAATTTGCGGTTGAAATTGTATTGTCCTTCTGACAATATTGTTAGCGAAGTATTTCCCAAAAAATAAATTAGAAAACCCAGAATGTGACGTATGTGACATAAACTTAGAGGGTTCTTAGAGATTGCAATCATGATTGCAATCTCTTAGAATTGCAATCCTAGAAACCGAGGCTGGATGGGAATGCAATTCCGACAAGACGGAAACTCTTTTAACCAAAAAAATAAATTAGAAAACGAGTATGTGACGGTATGTGACGTAAATATTAGAGATTGCAATCATGATTGCAATCTTAGAAATTGCAATCATGGTTGCAATAAACTGAGGCGGGATGCAATGCAATCATTATGTCTATTTCACTTTCCCAAAAGAGTAGAGCATAAATGACGATCATGCAAACTCTCAGGTTGGTGTGACCTTCGTAGAAACCCTCATGAAGCCTAAAAGAATGGCTTAATGAAGTTATGAAACCAACATTATTAGCCATGAATAAAAAATAAAAATACAAATATGTCATCTATAAAAACCCAATCATGCCTCAAGGGTGGGGCATTAATTCACTGCAAACTCTTTGCCTCTCGAGCAGAAGCACAGCTGAAAGAAAACATCAAACTCTCTTTGTTGGGTAAGCTAGCATAGAAATTAGATCGATGGATGCCATGAATATTACTTCAACCGAGGCTCAGAGGTTAGTTTTGCATTCAAAAACAGTCCCATAGTTTACATTGGTTAGAAACTCTTCATTGTTTGCATATATGTATCTTGTTCCTAATGGGACTACAACCTTTTCATTTGTTTGCACATGGGTATTAGGGATTAGAACTCTTCATTGTTTACATTGATTAGAAACTCTTTCATTGTTTGTATATGTGTGTATCATTCTTTGTTCCTTATGAGCGAATCATGTGCCTAGTGTGCATCATGGATTCCTATCCATGGAACCCCATCGTGCCATAACATGGCATGTGTTGGTGTTTGTGTTGTGGGAAGGAGTGTTGACGTGGAGAAGGAGAGGCAGAATCCATAGGAGAGAGGGAGACCCCCGGGTAAAGCTGACAGGGAGAAAATATTGAGGTGGAGGAGGAGAGACAAAATCCATGGGAGAGAAGGGAGAGGAAGAAGATCCTATGCGTATGGGTAATCAATGGAGAGAGGGGAGACCCACGGGGTAAAGTTGACGGGGAGAAATATTTCTACCCATGGGAGAGAGATTGTGTAGCGAATAGGCCAAGATTGCCGCCGCCAAGCCCACCCGCTCCACCATCCACCACCGGCAAGTCGGGCACCTCCAATCCTCTAGCGTTTGCGCAAACGGCGGGATCGGGTACGACTTGCACTCGTGGATCCCCATGCTCATTACCGAGGCGCCCCTTCAAAGAATTTTTTGGCCGTCTCGAGGTGGGAGATGTCGATGGAGCGGGGTTGGAGTGGCGGCTTCGCGTTCGGATTTAGCCTAGTCGTGAGGTGGTGGGATGGTTCCTTGTATTTCTTTTTTTTTTTTTCGTTTCTTCATAATGCATACACAAACTCCCTCATCCCCACCACCTCGCGACTAGGCTAAAGCTAAACACGAACCCACCATTCTAACCCCACTCCATCGATGTCTCCCATCTCGAGACGACCAGAAAATTTGTTAAAGGGGTGCCTCGCCTGGAGGAGAAGTCGCGGTGTCGAGCATGGGGATCCACAAGTGTAGGTCATACCTGATCCCATCGTTCACGTAGATGCCAAAGGACTAGAGCCGCCCGACATGCCGATGGTGGATGCGGAGCAGGGGGGCTTGGCAGCGGTAGGATATTTAGCGCCAGTTTTCCCACCGTGAGGCCATTAGTGCCCGACATGTATTCCATGTGGCCCACACGTTAGTGACGGTCTCCCTGCATCGACCACTCTCCTCTCTCTTCATTTTCTGTTCGGCAAATGCCCACTCTCATCTTTCTCTGATATGATTATGCAACTCCTGAGACTATGTTCTAGGCTTGATTCTCACGCGTTAGTCATGCTGTCACATACACCATTCTCTGACTTGACACTGTGAAAACAAAATTAACATAGACTATTTTCATTTACTAAAGATGCAGACTGCCAGTTGAAAGAACATATTCGAAATAGAACAACCCTCTCCCTAGTGAAAAAAAACTTTAGAAATGTGAGCTAGAATTGGTCAGTTTGGTTCGGTCAAATTCAATTTCCGGGCTGAACTGAACTAAGCTCCTATCAACTATATCCACCAGATCAAACCTTGACTAAAGCACAAGTCCTACGAACTACATCCTCCTTTTGGCGTCAAAAGCAGTCGAGCACACTGCTTTCTATGTTCTTGAGAGCTTTTACTTGTGCGATTTCAACAAAATCCATTTCATAGTGAACGAAGATCATTTATTACTCATTTGCAACAGATCGGTTTTAAACTAATTATATGGGACTTTGCATATTACTTCTAATGCTGAACTATATAGCTTGTTATTTGGATTCGCATAGACCGTAGTAATGCAACTTGGGAAGAATGCCACCGTCATATTTCATTGTGTACAACTCATTGTAGAGTTTTACTTGTGGATAAGTAAGCTTATATAAAGCAAGATCTAAGCAGGCAACGTGGACAGCTATGTGCTCCGAGCTGGGTATTATTTGCCTCATGAACTAAACGATTTCAAATTTCGTGGATTTTTTTTTTTTTTAGACTTGAGAACTAGAGATTGCCAACATTGAAAAAGCAAAAACAGACTCTTGACATCCCGCTTTAAATGGGTCATTTGGCTCTTCTTAGGAGTTAAAGAATTTATTTTAAACGAGCACGTTCATTTATCACATGAGCCGGGTGGCTCTCAATCATGCTCTTTGTCCTTCAATTCGCGAACGACACACAAAGCGAATGGAGAAGAAGACATGCAGTCAATTTCATGTTTCTCCGTTACTAGGGATGTCTCGTTGTTGGAGTAACGATTGACTCGATCGTGCTGAATTCTTATATCAAGTGGGTTCTCTATGGTTGTTTCCTCATCATGGTAGCTACAAATCCCAATTATCGACAATTTATCAGGACATGAAAACTGATCTTCGAGTCCATTTGTGGAGCAACATCTTCAAGAATCACAACTTGTTTATTCAATACAAGTGATTCTTGAAGATCTTTTTGAATATTAATGTTGCAAATAGAGAAGGATCATCGATGAATAAACATGTCGTGACTCGACCCATCGGCGGTGACAGAGGTAGAGTCGGGGAGGACAATGTCTAGATGTTGTTGTGATGGAATTCAACAATCTTTTATCTGTATTTTTCCATTTGTATTTTAAGATGTTGACTGTTAGGTGAAAAGGAAAGTGCAAAATTTTTCTCACTATTATGTATAGTTAGATTACAGAAGTTCTTCCTTGACAGTTAAATTTGCACCTTTTGCATATTCGTCCAAGAAGCGCAAATCTATTTCCAGTCAATTTATGTGCCCTATGGTATCACTTATTTCTGTCCGGTTGTAGTATGAATCCCCAATGCCCTTTCCGCAAAAATTGTGATGAAAAACCCAATCATTCATGTTCACTGTTAGGATTATATAGCATCTTAGATGACAAAGGACATCATAAGTCATGTCAGAGATTTTAAATAATCAAAGGTAAAAAAGTCACAATGGCTTAGCAATTCTATAACGTCATCGTAGGATTTCTACGTCTATTTGAGCGCTTTGTTTGAGCCATAGTTACTTAATTCACCAAGGATATCTCTAGAATCAATAATTTGTTGTTGTAGCTCCACAAAGTTACAAGCGTTGAGACTCTCTCTTTGAAATGATTTGCATTCCTATCATCCAAATGTATAATGTCCACAATGAGTGCAACCCTCAGTGAGCAAGTCGAACAGGTGATCTTTAGAAAGAAATGAAAAAGCCAAAAAGACCCCAAGCATTGGCTATGGTCACTAGCGTTAGAGATCAATATTGTGTTGAGGGATAATATCCAATCGTTGAATAGATAGAAACAATCGGAAAAGAAAAAAAACGAATCAGCCAGCCTCATACATGATTCCAACGAGATGTTACACCCATCATATTTGAGATTTAACACGTAACAAGTTTTTGAATTAGATAAATCTCACCGATAGAGGTCGAGGATGAATGACAACTATGCAAGTGTGCAAAAGGTGAATCACTCCATTTTTAGTTTTAGAGACTCCCTACATAATAAAAGTTCTTACACTTTACTAAACATTTATAGACTTACAAGGTATGTTTAGATGATACGGAGATTTGGTAATCTCTTTTGATCTTGGGTTCAGGTATTGTTGGCGGTATTCATGAGTAAAATCCTAAATGCATCTATCAGTATGGTGGAGTGGCCCCTATCATCGGATAGGCAGACCGGCCGAGGTTGCGCGAAAACCTTGCTTGATTAATACATGTTTGATAGACTTCCAAAAGAGTTTTAACATTTGATTACGGCATGTTATAGTTACAACAATACACTACATAATAATGGGAAAACTCTCGCTGCATTGAACACGTCCGTAAAAATAATTTCAAGCAAATACTAAAAATAGAGAAAGTATTTTAGGATATCTAGTGAAATGTGAGTTTTTGAATGATACAGTTTTGTAAGAATTTGTATCTCTAACAAAGAATGGAAGATGAAAAAAAGAGACCAAAGAGGAGGAAAAAGGAAACACACCGAAATTGCGCACTCCCAAACAGCCTTTCTCTCTTCTCTACATGTTTTCCTCCATGTGTGGGCCGCTCTGCAAATCAGCTTTCTTCCTTCTCTACCTAGTCTTCCTCCTAGTGTCGCGCTTTGGTCTCTAGAACGAATCTCGCCTTGTTCTGGACTTCCCAATCTATATTGGTCAACGCCATCATTGAGATAAAGAATCGCCTTGTTTCGGGACTTCTTACACACCATTTATTAGATTTACTGTATCCATGTCTCCACATTGAAGTAAATCCTTTGAATTTAAGATAAAATAAAAAGTTCAAGCCTGTTGACCTCTCTCCCAATGCGATATGCCCCTCTAATCAAGAAGAAATGTTAATCAATTATTCATTCATCTGCAATTAACCCCACAATATATATATATATATATATATATATATTATATATATATATATATAATTGTCTCAATAACTAGATAAAAAAAATAGTAATAATAAGGAGTCCACAATAACTAGATAAAAAAATAGTAATAATAAGGAATCCCAACTTTACATTTTGATATAAAAACGTAACTAACCTGCGAGATGGGCCACTGCGCCAAAGCTATAATATTAAATCGACCAACGATTTTAAGAAAAAATTATTTAAGAGCAATGGAAGGGGGTGGGAGGTAATTCGCCTTCAAGGTGGAATTGCACAAATCGGACGTTGTTAGCAAGAGTTTTTGTCCGCTTAGCCAAATCCTCCTTGTTCACCTAGATATCGACAGAATCCTTCACATCAACAGAGCACACCCAATTGTGACAGAGCACACAACATATCAGGATAATACATGATAGAGATACAATCTGCATTGGAGCTTGTGTATATTCAGCTAGTACTACTCAATTAATATGCACATTAGTAACCTTTGATTGTTTATTATCGTAAAAAAAGAGAGAGATTTCCCAACACTATCACCAAACCCCAAAGTATGCCTGCTGCGGCACAAATATCCCCGACTTTTTTTATGTCACCAAAAAGCATAAACTTGCCCACTGTAGACTCACAATACTCCCAACCTTTTTTTTGTGATGAAAAAAATTCAAAACTAATACATGTGAGACATATATACCTCTATTACAATTCTATCTAGATGTATTTGCTATACTAGTACACGTTCGGGTTTTCTTACATAAAGAAAAAAGTTCGAGATATTTGTGTTCTAATGGGCAAGTTTAAGATTTTTTGTGAAATGAAAAAAAAAATTGGGATATTTGTGGTCAGTAGCCATGTATAGAATTATTTTGCGGTCTATTAACCATATAAAAAAGCAAAACTTCCTGCAATGGTCAAAACCGGCGTGAACACTCATCAGAGACGGCATCTTTGGGTTTTCACTTGTTTTTAAGTTCCTTTGCATCCTGCGAAATGCAAAAAGAGTAACGCATTATGCGCAGAAAGTATTGATTCATTTGGCAAAGATCTCTCAGAGAGAGAGAGAGAGAAGGGGGAGGCACGGATGCCGAAATATTCAAGTGAAAAGGTGGTACCTCTCGCGTATTTCTGTATCAATGGCGGACGATTGAATTTAAACCGACTAGTTTCATATAAAAAAATGTATCACCTACCAAAAACCTAAGACGAACACAACTGGCATTCACTGCAAAATCTCCGCCTCTCGCGCGAGAGTGAAAAAAGCATCAGTACTCTATGATCAACGTCTGACAACAACTCCACTTCAACTGAAGCTCAAAGGTTAGTTTGCATGCAAAAATTCTGAAATTACGCTGGATTGGTACTCTTTAGTGTTTACATGTGTTATCTCGATTCTATGAACTATACTCTTGCGTCCTCGCTCAATCTGAACATCGATAATCTACTTGACGATGGGTCGATCTAACTTGATCGGAAAATGGTGTCCGTGATTACAGTAGTCAATATGAGTCCATGACACATTTTCTAACTCATATTTTGTGCAAATAGGTTATATGTGAGTTGTAAGTTTTTCAAAAGCCAATGAAAATGGGTCCAAAAATTTAAAGTTGAATAGAAGAGTAAAAAAGGGTCACAGAGTTGAACCCATTTAAGACCCATAAATCATTGATTGGGTTGGGTCACGAAATGATAAGAACTCCAGTATAAATGGGCCTCAAGTACACTAGATTTATATTGCGTGAAAGTATTTTAGTAATATTATTTTTTAACAAATTATAAGAAACAAAGTATTCCATGATTGGGTAAATACAGAAGTGTTTAAATAATATGAGTCGGATTGTGTATGGGTCGTTAAATTTTTTTGAATCAAAATGGATCAAAACGAGTAAATGTGTCAATATAAGTCAAACCATTTTCGATCCGATTCACCCATTTGACACTTCTATCCATGACTCATACGTATGTACGCACATACATGACCAGTATCATTTTATCTTCGAAAGGACCCTTCCATGAAATCAGATGTGTACTTCGATTAGGAGTTGAATATTTGATCCAGGAGCAACGGGCAACCTTTTTCCTTTCTAGTCATTTTCTTGAGCAAGTGTTGAGTGAGTATGCTATTTGAATCAAACCGTTAGATCTGGATTGTCTCATGGAAGGTCAACGTGGGTCTCACCAAATCAATGAACAAGCATTTTGTTGCAGAGTATTTAAGGGAAATCAGACAAATGCAGAGCGGAAATATAATGAAAACCCGTTCTTTCCCCTATTCTTGACCAGAAATATTTAAGGGAAAAAAAACTCATTTTCTTCACCTACCTCTGGGCAGAAATTCTTGGGAAAAAATATGATCGAGAATGGGAAGAGATGGAATCAAACCTTGAGACGAATTCACTTTCCTTAAGAAATTATTTGCCCTCACAATGTTGCTAATGGTTAATGACAAAAATCAAAGATACAACAATAATCTCAAAAGAGAAAACAAGATAGCAATTCTAGTGTTTTCTAGAGGAACTCTCAAATGCAAGAATTGAAAACAAGAAAAAAGGCTGTATATCTTTTTGAGAAATGAAAGTTGAAAGTGAAAAATAATGAGCAGTAACGTAGATTGCATAATAAAACGAAAATATGTGTTAAAATGTGCAACCTTTCAAAGGTCGAAGAGCATCTAATAACTATTAGGCAAAAAAAAAAAAAATCTGACATTAATTAATAATAATAGAATGGTAACTTATTTTCAACAATCACACTGGTTCAATAGGACCAACGGTTGTTTTATAACTATGAATTTGAATTTCATAATAATAAATAATAATAATAATAATAATAATAATAATAATAATAATAATGATTTATTAGTGCCAAATCTGGTCCACAAGAAGTAGGTGCACCAATAATCGCGCACCACACTGGGAATTGCAGGTATACCCAAATCTAGTCCACAGCATGCCGAAACACTGGCAATAATAAGAGGGAAAAAAAAGGGAAGGAAACAAAAGAAAATGATTAAAAAATCATTTAAATTTATAAAAAGTAATTCATGTCAACGCCAATGGTGCCACGTAGTATAGAGGCGTCCCTTTTGCGGTTTCCTAAATAAATTGGACAGAGGGAATGCGTACCAATGCAATAAGTTTTATATTTTTGCATTTTCCTATAGTTCTCACGAATGAATAAATTTGCAACTTTTCAATATCTGCTCCATCTGCTGAAAC